>JADGJF010000288.1:0-25067 GCA_027596845.1 Quaeritorhiza haematococci | reverse complement strand
CTTCAATACCAACGCAAAAAGCTTCATAAACTCCCTGTACTCTGCCTCAGTCATTTCTTTACTCCCAAATCGGATGGCCTCATAACGCTCCACATAGAACCGAGCAGCTTCGGAATTGAGCGGGATGACTTCGAGATCCATGAGGCGTTCGATGAACATGCGGGCCGAGGAGTTGAGGGGTCGGCGGAAGGTTGGGGAGATATCTGTGGCTGATTTTTCTGATGTTGTGAGGGGTGAGGGATAGGTGTGATCAGGGTTTTGTTTTGCGGGGTGTGGAGAAGAGGAAAGGGATTTCGTACATTCCCTGTACGCAAGAATGCTCTTCATGAATATGATACGGGAGATGAGAATTATCTCCTGGGTGGGGAAAAGATGCCTACCCAAAAGCTCGATGGTTTTGATACACGAATCTCGAAAGTTGACATTCTCCAGCGGTGATCCTGATGAGTTTGTGTGAAGATGAGGCATCAGGTTGAAAACACGCTCCTTCAGGCGACGGTCAAATTACGTGCCCGGTTATTCGATTATCGACCATCAAATCTCACAACGTCCAGCCTTGCTCAAACTGGCGGACCCTGGACTTACCTATTCTCCCCCATCCAACTTCCCGCGCATCCGCAGGTCTTGGTTTGATCTCTGCGGTTATGGATGCCACCTTTGATAAGTCTTCTTGGATCAAGTTGTAGACTTTCTGTCGTCCGAGAAACCAGTTGCAAAGCGGAGTCATCAAAGTAGACGGCAGTGAGTTGGTCAGATTACAAGATGGTATCTTACGCATAAATCAAAGGAGTAACGAATACAAAAGTCTGAGACAATGTCCGGACCGGGAAGGAAAGGAAAGGGCGAAAGGAGAGGATGAAAATGCGGGACCCACCTTTGGAAGGTCACCCTGGTTTATGGGCATATAGGTTTTCGGTATACGTGCAAGGGCACTCGTGACTATGAAGCGGCGGGAAGAGAGGATGGATATGCTGCCGAGAAACTGTACACGAGCGGAATCCATGGAAAGTATTAGTGAACGCTGTACCTAAGAGACCCGATAGTATTGAACAATCTTCTACTCTAGCCTCTACTCCTACACAGACTGTCAACATTCAGCCCATATTTTCCAAACAGTGGGGCGACAACCCGCCTGTCGAGAAACCTTAAAAAACGTACCATGAGCAAAACACATGCTCCCACGGCAAACAATGTCTGGGTATCCTTATAAACTCGCAGGAAAACGTCCAGGGTAGAGACACCGAGGAAGACGACGGCGAGTGTGATGAATAGGACGAGGGAGGAGAAGATTGGAAGCTTTTTGGTCTGGGGGGGCTGGATGGTCGATGGTGCGGGGCTGCGGTTCATGGTTGGGTGGGGCGTCTTTTACTGCAACGAGGTGTGCTGTTGATGAAAGTCTTCATGTGTTCGTCGGAGTGGTTGTTGGACTTGTTGATGTTGACCTTGGTGATACAGGTATACGAAACAGATACGAAATCAAAACGAAACAACCGATGGATTACCTCCAACATGCGAAGCGGATAACGAAGTCATCGGCCCAGAAGTCCTCTCGACAGAGAGCCCCGACGTCGAACACCGCCAAGGCATCATCCAGCACCAACATAGGCTCCGCATCGACAAACAGTGGTGGTAGCTCTGCTGGTACTGAGAAAACCGTCCTGGACTCAGTCGTCAGCTCGTTGGTTAGAGCGGTAAGTTGGTTTCCGAATAGAGACCGTCCTGGCTTGCTATCCCAGCAATTTCCTCTCGTTGAATACTCCTCACCTGTCTGCACTCCATCGTTAGGCTTTCGCGTACTCACATAAACTCAGATATCTTGAAACTCTTGTCGTTGATTTTGTCGGATATTCCGCAGGCCGTCGGCGGCGACGCGAGTCAAGTGAGTGACTTGGACCTGGACAAATATGTCGCGGACTTGATATTGAAGGAGTCGGCGAATTCGCAGAAGAAGTATAATGAGATGGGGATACGGGCGTATCTTGAGAGCCAGAAGCCAAAGTATGTCGTGCTGATTCAATGCCTGATCTCCACCCTTTTGGATGAAGGACTAACTGCTTAATGTGACTTTTCCTTCCATTCTCCGTTTGTTTCAGCCTTCCGAAACCCAACAAGCGCTTTCTATCCACAATTATCCAATCTACCGACGACCATAACAAAGCACTGTTGAGACAGATCAAGGAGGAGTCCGATAAACGGCTAGAAGAGTTTCGTCGCCGGCATGGGCGATCAAAATATATTTCGTCATCGGACTACCGACGTTCACGGTCACGGTCAAGGTCAAGGTCACGGTTAAGGTCAAGGTCACGGTCCCCACCTTCAGCCTCTTCATCGAGATCACGATCCAGAACCATGCATGAGTCCCCATCATTCACTTCTCGGAGGGACAGAGAAAGGCGGAGATCGGATTCGAGGTCTCCTGTGTCAGGCAGATCCTCTAAATCACCAAGAAGAAGTCGAGACGGGCAAGAGAGGAGGGAGAGAGATCAGAGGGAAGAAAAAGTTTACGATCGGGATGATCGATATGGGTCGAGGTCAAGGTCAAGGTCTCCTGTTTCGGGCAGATCCTCTGAATCACCGAGAAGGAGTCGAGCGGGTCGGGAAAGGAGAGAGAGGGATCGGAGAGAAGAAATGGTCGACGATCGAGATGATCGAGAGGGATCAACGCAACAGATGTCATCGCAACACCCTTCGTATCAACTGGAGTATGGGGCACGTAAAGCAGATCGACGGGCCGGTAGTGGTGGAGGTGGAGATGAGAAAGAGAGGGGAAAGAAGGAAACTCCGTCTGCACCAAAAGTGAGGGGTAGGGGTGCGGTGGCGGCTGGCTCGAGTCGTTTGGACAAATACTTTCAACCTGACTACGACCCGCGTTTGGATGCAGACAACTATGACGAAGGGAATTTCCATTGGTATTTAAATGCCCTTGAAGAGCTTACGGAGGGGACGTTGAAGCCTGGGAGTGTTGCGGAGCCGTTGAAGAGCGATGATGATGAAGAGGATAGCACGAGGAAAAGGAGGCGGAAGGAGGAGAAAAAGAGAAAGGATCGGAAAGAAAAGAAAGGGAAGCGGGACAAAACTCGAAAGGAAAAGAAGAAGAAGAAGAGGAGCAAAAAGAAGGAAAAGGCGAAAGAGAAAAGGAAAGACAAGAACGTTGTTTCAACGGATGCAGTTGATTCAGATAGTGACGCTTCTTCTTCGTCGTCTTCGTCGTCGACATCAGGGTCCCCTTCACCACATTCGAAGAGTAACAAAGAGGAGGATGGCCGCAGGAAACGTTCGAAGAAGGAAACGAAGCAACGGGAAAGCGAGGACAAGAATGAGGCTGTTCCACTTTTCTTGGCGGATGTAAGAGGAGATTTACCCTCATCTTGTCCTTGGTGATGTTGGGAATCACCTGAGTCTTTCTACGTTGCAGTAATTCACCCCAGAATGTTCTTAGGCCAAAGACCACAACAATGCACACTTCCCTCTGACCTAAATAGTCTTCCCCGCTGAAATCACTTTCTGAAGCCGGTATAAGAAAGCAAACCTCTGGAGAAGCGTTGTTGCTGATAAACATGTCTTCCATGTCGACCATGGTCTCATAATGCAACCATCCTCCATTTACACTTTTACACAACCCAGTCTTCAAAAACCTCCATTGCAAACCAAAAAAAAAAGAATTCCTCAAAGGTTCTCCTACATCGCTGAATACTGCCACCTTGGCGAATCAAGTGTCTGCACCAGAACTCCACTTCTCCAATGGGGTCATTCTCCTGTTCTCGGATTTTTTTGTCACACACAGATGCAAACTCCGCTTCGCACACTCTTGTTTTGCAACTTTGGACTTATAGCATCATATCGAAACAACCTCTCCATTCACCAGTAACTTGAACGCACTTCCGAGAAGTAACGCACTTGCGGCACTTGCGATCAATTTTCAAGAGCGAAGGCATCTCTGTGGTTGGAGTTGCTGTTTTGGACATCTCGAACTGCTCCTTGGTCCGATTCGACCTTCTCATCATCATGACCCCCACCTCGACAACCACTCAAACTGCGGTCTCCTCCTCTCCACTCCCGCAGGAAACCGTTTCCACACCGACACGCAAATCAAAATCAGCACCAACAACGCCTTCCTCTTCTTTCTTGAAAAGACGGCACTCACCAACCTCATCATCTTCACTAGGTCGCCGCCGCCGATCGTCTCGGCGCAAGTCTTGCCCCGCTGCCACTGAGCACTTCACCGCTGACAACACAGGCACCAGTGGAGCTCGTGAGGAGTCCGCTGCAAAAAGTCCTCGTACCAGCCCCAACCCGATAAATCAAGAAAACGATGAGAACCTGTCGAATAATATCTCGTGTGAGAACCGTCGTTCCAGTCTGAATGCGCTCGCACAGTCCGAAGAGACGAAGAAGCAGTGCAATCTCTGTCACGAGAAAGAGAATACAGGAGAGAAGAGGAAGCGTAGCGTTCTCCACTCTCACCTGCCGGTTGAGAACCAACCCCCTGCATCAGCACAAGGACAAGTTCAGGAGGAAGACGATGAGGAGATTGAAGTTTTCTGTGGACCTCCCACGGAGTTCGAAGCATATATTCGAGCCAAATACGATCCCGAGGATTTTACTACACGTGCGACGCCTCCGAGGAAGAAGCGGCGCTTAACCGTCGCTGACGAAGAAATGGCCTCGGAAGACACGGACACAGCCAACAGGCGGGGTACTCCTGCCGACGCGATGGAAGTACACCCTGCTGAGAAGGTTTTTCATGGAAACGACTTGGCTACAGTTGCAGAGCCGACGGGTGAGCCATCCGGACAAGAGGATCACACCACTGAGCTATCGGAACAAGAGGAGGAAGAAGAAAGAGAGATCTTCTGGGGGCCTCCGTCTGCCTTGGAGCTTCGTCTTAGGGCAGAGGACCCAGAATTCGACGAGCGGGAAACAGTAATCATGGATCAATCGGGTATGGAATCCATACAGTTCGATTTGCCGACCTCAACCTCACCTTCGGACTCCTCGGACACAGAAGCGGCGGTGGCATCTGCTGCAGCAATCAAAATCCAATCTTGGTATCGCGCCGTCATCGCTCGCCGGAGATACTCCTCAATCAGAACTGGTGTCATCCGCTCACAGGCCCTTTGGAGAGGCGTTCTTCAGCGGAGGCGCTACCTCTCTTGTCGAGCAAACGTGGTGCGTTTGCAGCGCTGGGTCAGGATGTGCCTAGCGAGGAAGGCGCTCGAAAATGTGCGATCCGGTGTGATGGTCATGCAGGCTATTTGGAGAAAGAAGTTGTTGTTAAGGATGAAGAGGATAAATGCCTGTGTTGTTGTCCAGGCATGGTGGAGGATGGTTAGCAACCGAAGAGCGTTTCTGCGGTCACAATGTGCGAGCCGACGAATCCAAGCATGGTGGAGGATGGTTAGCACCCGAAGAGCGTTTTTCCGGTCACAATGTGCGAGCCGACGCATTCAAACATGGTGGAGGATGGTGAGCACCCGAAGGGCGTTTTTGCAGTCGCAATGTGCGAGCCGACGCATCCAAACATGGTGGTGCATGACCGCCGCACGGCGTCGTTACCTCGAGACCCAAAGGCAGGTCGTGCGGATCCAGACTTGGTGGCGGGTGGTTGGCGCCAAGAGAGCGCATCAGGATGCAATAAGATCAACGGTCAAGATCCAGTCCTGGTGGCGAATGCACCGGACTCGGATGCGATATATGGCTCTCAAAGCGACGGTGACCGGGATACAAAGGTTTCTTCGCCTCAGACGCCTCCGGGAACGTCGTCGCACCGAACATGATCCACAACCCGACTCCCCATCTACGGCGGGGCAGCCGACAGAAAACTCAAGAAACAAACGGAAAGCCGATGAGATGCTAGATGGAGATGAGCCGACTGCGGGCGTTGGTGGCACTTCAATGCCTCCGATTCCTGGGACCCCCAGGACTAATACACCAAGTCCACGAATCGTCAACATTACTCCAAGATCAGCAGCGAGAACTCGGGTGGTGACGCGTAGCGCTGCTGCGGCCGCTTCGGCTGCTGCAGCACCTAACGATGCGGGTGTTGGCTCTGGTCCCAGTGCTGGTGCATCTGGAGCAAGTGACATGACTGCCGATCAGTTTCTGGTACGTTTTTTTTAATGTGCGCCTTTGTTTCTGCGTGAACTTTGAGACGGACTTTTGGTTTTTGCACGATGGCGATGGGAGACCGTGCTCTTGGTGTTTTCTTTTCTGCTCACCCGTGTGAGCTAACTGGACTCATGCGTCTCCCCTCTTGACCTTTATAATTATTCCCGGATCTAGGCCAGTATACCCAAGGACCTTGCCAACGACAAGACCGCTTTGCTTCACATGGTTCGTCGCAAGCGCCAAAAGCTTCAGGGCGATCAGGATTCCACATCATCCGCTCCCGCCCCCGCGACAGGTCTACCCACCAACCAGCTTCCGACCTCCCTACCCTCCTGTCTGTCGGCTTTCTCTTCCTCCTCCCTCGCCGCTGTGGCCGCTGCTACAGCTGAAGCACACCGACAGCATCAACAACAGCTGCTTTTTATACAACAACAACAGCAACAACAGCAAAGAAACAATGCAAACCGCAGGCCCGTACGGGCGCCAACGATTACCGCCGAAATGTTGAACACTATGACTCAACAGGAGTTGAACGCCCTCACTGCAAAGTGTACCCGTCATAATGGGTGGAATTATGTGAAGATTGTGTGGACGTTGGGAGAAAAGCGGCCAGAGGGTCCTTCTGCTGCATCTGGGACTTCTGGTCAGGACGGGGGCAACAATAGTGCGGCAAGTGATGTGCAGGCGATGGATGGGGTTGAGGAGTCACGGGGTGGGCGTGCTGGTGAGGAAGAAAAGAGCAACGAGGCTGCGGATATGGAGGTGGATGGGACTGCAACTGCGGAAGGGAAGGGGAAGGGCAAGGACAAGGGGAAGGAAAGGACGAGTGTTGATGGAAGTGTCGCGGGGCCGAGCACGACGGCAGATGATATGGATGTGTCCGAGGCTGGCAGTGAGGCGGACGATAAGGCGAAGAAACAGACAGAGGATACGAGTGCAAAGGATAAGGGAAAGGGACGAGCATGTAATGTTGATATGAACAATCGTTCACCGACGTTGGGCTCTTGCCAGTCAGCGTCATCATCGGCGTCAGAGAGGACCGAAGATGCAGCACAGCAGGCACAAGCACAAGCACCAGCACAAGCACAGACACAGATGCCATCATCGGCGGAAGAGGGATCTTCGTCCGGGTCAAAGAAACGCAAAAAGGGCGTCCGGTGGAGAGAGCAGATTACCGAGGAACTCGGGCCTAAGAACAAGAAGCCTCGCGTCGATGAAGAGACGACAGTCACCACTCATAAAAGCAGCACCGGCGCGAGCACCTCACACATACCCAAGGCGACACGGTTGCCGATAGCAGCTCGTTCTAGAGCCCCGAAAACAAATCCGATCGGCGCCAATTCGAACACGAACGCCACCGCAACAGGGAGCAAGGGAAGTAAGGAGTCTACGATTCGAAGTGGGAGTGACATGAAAAGTAGTGAGAGCACAAGCACAATGGTCGCACCCGGCACTGAGGACGTCGCCGCCGCTACGGAACAAAGTATGAATGAACCACCACCGCCACCGCCACCCTTGAAGTCCTGTCTGCGACGACGATCACGGCGCAGAACGATGTCGCGAAACTCTTACGCCGGTGATGGTACTGATCCGTTTTTGCACGCTTTCCAAGTTCCTGGTGCAAACGGCGGCAATATTTGGGGACCAACTAGCAGTGCACACTCGACAACAATAGCAGCGACGATGACTGCATCGACATCTGTATTCACATCACAAATACCGCAAGCAGAATCTGGCAGTGCGATACCACAAGCATCAACATCATCTGCATCAGCATCGGCAACACACACAACAGCAATGGACTTCTCTATGCCCACTTTATCTGCCTCTACCGACAGTTTGATGAGCGAAGACGAGGAGGAATCTGAAGAGGACGAGGCTGTCTTTTTAGATGATGCGGCGCTTCGGAAGCACTGGAAGGATGTGACTGTTGTAGTGACTGTGTGTGAGACGATGGGGGATTCAGATGCCGAGGAAGAGGCTGCTGATGGTGATTCGGACGGCGACGATGATGCCGATGCTGATGACGGTGACGGCAGTGGAAGTGGGAGTGCAAGTGCAAGTGCAAGCGGGAGCGGGAAGGGAAGGGGAAATGGAGGCGCAAGTACGAGTGCAGGCGGAAGTGCAAGCAGGGGTGGAAAGGGAAGTGCAGGTGGAAAGGCAACTGGAAGTGCAAAAGGGAGTGCAAGGGGAGGCGCAAGCGGAAGTGCAAACGGAAGTGGACGTGGGCGCGGGCGCGGCAGTGCAAACACCAGCGCAAGTGCAAGCGGAACTGCAAGTGTACGGGGACGTGGACGTGGAGGTGCAAGCGCGACTGCAATCGGAACTGCAAGTGGCAGCAAGATCACAGGAACAAAGCGGGCCACTACGAGTACGGGAACATCGGTGGGGACAGGGACGGGGACAAGTAAGACCGCGACTGCAAAAGGCAACGTGCAACAGCAGAAACCATTGGCATCCGCTATTCGTGGGAGTGGTAGCAGCAGCAGCACCAGAAATGGAGGACAGGGTAGTGGTAGTGGGACAGCGCCTGCCGCGGGGCAAGCACGCAGTAGCGGAGCTGCTTCGTCTGCGGCGCAGAATGGTACTCGGGCTGGGACTCCGAACGCGGCTGCAGGGACCTCTAGCAGGACGGCAACGAGGGCTTCTGTGGTGGATAGGACGACGGGGACGAGGGGTGGTAATGCTGGGAAGGAGGCGAATGGACTCAAGGGGAAGTCTGGCACCAAAGGGCGAAAATGAGAAGCTAAAAAGCGAAAAGCGTCGCAATGGATTTTTGGATTTACGAAATGCGAGCTCGGGGCTTGGACGTCAGACTTTGCGAGACGTGTCAAAAGCGAGTCGCAGAAAGCGGGGGAGAGAAGGTTTCGAGTTTGAGTGAAACGCTGGTTGCAGGATATCTGGATTTACGAGCGAAATGCGAGCTCGGGGCTTGAACGTCACGCTTTTGGTGACGTGTCAAGAGCGAGTCGCAGAAAACCGGAGAAAAGGATTGGATTGCCTAGGCAAAAACAGACAATTTGGAGAAAGTTTTTTGTGAAAACGAGAACGTCTTTCTTCTTCTTCTCGTCTTTCTTCTTCTTCTCTAGTTGTGGGGAACTTTTTTTGCTTTGTGTCCATGAAATGACGTTAACAAATGGGTGATGTTCTTGGAAAACGAAACTTCCGACATTTAACTCTTCACTGGTGATGTAATGGAAATCCCCTTTATTTTTGAAATTGGGAGACGACGCTGGACCTTGGGGGGTTTGCCTGGGGTCAGCGGGCGACTGCCTCCATTCTGTAATTCTCTAGAAACCGCTGTTTTATACCCATCTATACATATCAAGAGGTTATAAAACCATTCCGAAATAGACTCCACACACCTACTTCTGTGACCTTATTTCTCGAGATACGAATTCGGACAACGCAGGAACAGCGAAACGAAAACCCGAGCTTTGGCCTACCTGTTTGAAAGGACGTTTAGGAAGGATCCAAAATGACGAAGTCTTCCGTTTTCGTTACAGGCGCTACGGGTCATGTTGGTAGGTTTCTGATGGTTGCGGGGCGGGTATCGTGGACCTGAAGGGTGCCCTGATCATAATTTCTGATGTCATCTGGTTTCGTCTCCTTGCGGGTTTTGGATGGAGAATTATCGCTATTGGGGCGCGCGCACACATGTTCCTGAATAGACCTATCTCCTGTCCCTTCCCCTCCCAACATACCAGGCCTCGCCACTGTCCGCCACCTCTTCAAAGAAGGCACACAACGCCGTATCAACGTTTTCGCTGGCGTCCACCGCAAACAATCCGAAACCTCGCAACTGGACTCTGCCCACACGGCGGCAATCAATGAGCTTAAGGAGCTCGGAGCGCACATCGTTGAGATCGATGCGGATGATGACAAGAGTCTTGATGAGGCTTTCAACGGGATTCACAAGCTGTTTATCATCCCGCCGACCGACGAGAGCAAGTTGCACCATGGTTGGTTGGAGGGGTGGGATGACTTTGCTGTGGTGGGAAAGGGGAACTGAAAAATACGTAGGAATGACTGGCTGGGGATGTTACATGGTCTTGGCTCGGGGACATAACGTTTTTGTCTCTTTTTGTATCTATTTGCTGTGCCTAATTAATTTTACTTCGGACTGGTGCATGCACGATCTCAGGATTGCAATACATCGAAGCGGCATCGCGCGCCAAGATCCCCTTCGTTCTGATGCTTTCCGTCATAGGCGCCGAGCACCGTCACGACCTGTTGGGGAAGCAGTTTTTGGTAAGAAAGGGATTGAGAAACCATTTCCGAGTTCGTCCCGCGTTATCGATTATCTGCCATTCGTTCAGCGCGGGTTGTCTTAATCCTATATATTTCCATCGATTTCTCACCTATTGTTCTCACCTCTTGCTTCTCATCCTTCCCATCTTCATGACTTGTTCGTGAAATCAAATTTCAAGTCGATGGAGGCTGCTCTCGCCCGCAGTGGCCTCAACCACACTCTTCTTCGCGTCGGGTTTTATCAAGAGAACCTCCTCCTTTTCTCTAAGAAGATCGCAGAAGATCATGTCATCCCGTTGCCGTTGGGTGATAACGGCTGCTTTGCACCGGTCTCTTGGGATGACGTCGGTGCAGCTGCGTCGAGGGTTTTGGACAAACATGATGAGCACATCGTAAGTGTCAAGCCTTTGTAATTTGGTGTGCGCATGCCTTCTTGCGTTCATCATGGTGGTTTTCTGAATTTCGTATATCACTGAACTCTCATCCCCAACCTCCTTTTGTCATGTAAGGGAATGACCCACAACCTCGTCGGCCCCGAAATAGTCAACGGCAACCAAATCGCCGAAAAAGCCAGCAAAGCCCTTGGTCAGCCCGTCAAGTACTCCCCCATTTCTGCCGACAGCATGCGCCAGTATCTCCGCGAAATTCAGCAGCAACAGCAGCAAGCGGCCGGTGGTGGGGTCACCTGGGATCTGTCTTCCAACGAGATAGAAAGCATCGTGGCAATGTGTGATCTCATCGCCAAGGACCAGTTGAGAGTTGAAACGCCTGTGGTGAAGCAGATTCTTGGAAGGGAGGCTAGGTTCCTTGATACATTCTTTGTGGATTTCGCAGGGAAAGTGACAGGCAGAGAGGGTGTCGCGCAGGCACGGGAAGTGTAATGATTGGCGCGATGACCGATGGGAAGTAAGCTGCCCCGAATCGGATTGGAAACGCGACAGCGATTTGCGATTTCTGAGAAGAAAAATCACGTGAAGGAGGTCGTGTAAATTTCTTGAAAAGCACAATTTGTGGAGAAATAAAATTGGTTTCTTTTGAGCATGAACAGAGAATTTGTGGCAATGAAAAGTCGGAATTGGAATCAAGAGGGAGTAGATTGCATTCTATTGTGAAGCAGGATAAATTATGGTGAAAAGCGGTTGTCGAAACACACCATTGCTTTCATTCGTTCAAAGTCCTCTGCATAATTCACCACAAAGCCTTATATAGCGCTTGCAATGGATCTTTTGTTCCTAGAGGATTTTTTGTGTTGATTCATTGAACTCGGTTAACAAACCGGTTGTCATCATGGCAATCATTCTACACAGAGGAAAACCAACGCTGATTGGTAATCGCGCACGTGCCGTTTAGAGTTGACATGCCCGTTGTATCTATCAGACTCTGCAAACCCCGGTCCCCACGCTCTATTTGTTTGGTTGTTCTTCAGCGCCTTATTCGTAACGTAACAGCATCGAATCTTTGGGGATTGAAGCAATCCAAACTTCAACTTCGGTTGTCTCTCGATTCACCATAAAAGATCTCGGTTGAATCTATGCACTTGGAAATCACCCGATTCCATTACCTTTTGCAATATTTGTTTGTTTTTAGCACCTTATTTTTTGTAGTTATGAATAAAGTCGTGCCGGTATCTTAAGCTTAAGGTTGGAAAGGCGTCGGAAGGAAAAGGACGCACTGGATCTTTGGCTGATCCTTGCGCAATTTTATTCCATGAATCATCCAGGTAGTTGCGTACATCAAACCACCAAAAAAAAAAACATGAACCAGACAATGGAAAAGCCAGAAGGTGTAGACGCTAACAAGAACACACGGCTGGCCCGTTTGGAGGAGATTCAGGCGAAGTGGGGCGATCGGAAAGGCGACGAGTTCGGAGTGACGTCAGAAGAATTGCTGAAGATTTGTGATTTTGATCATCGCACGTCACCAGCATTGATCGAGTCCTTGAACAGTTATTATGGAGGTGTCCAAGGGCTTGCTCTTTTGCTCCGTTCCGATTATCAGCATGGACTGAAACTCAAAAGTTACGGCGCCGAACGCGACGCTCACCATATGGCTATCAATATCAACCACAATGTCGGGAAGGTGGCGAGTGAGGGATCAACGATAGACTTCACGCCTGCAGATGTCGAAAATCGGAAAAAGGTCTTTGGTGAAAACATCATACAAGCCCCACCGTCACCATCCATTTGGGAACTGGTTTGGGACACCATCAAATCTGACACGATTATTCAGATTCTCCTCATTGGTTCCGCCATTGTCCTTGTCCTGGGTACAATCGAATGTCCGAAAGAAGGCTGGGTGGAGGGCTTCGCCATCTTCGTCGCGGTGGCTGTCGTTCTGTCGGTGAGCGTCGATCCCTGCCAACTTCATTAAGCATTTGTTATCTTTGAGCTGAGATTTGCAAGGACCAACCGTACTGTCTGAATGTCAATGTAGGTAACCGCAGGAAATGACTGGTCGAAGGAGCGTAAATTTCGACGGTTACTTCTAATGCAATCGGATAAAAAGACCAAGGTCATCCGGGCTGGAATTAAGAACCAAATATCTTCGTGGGATGTGGTGGTCGGGGATCTGGTTGAAGTCCTGGTTGGCGATGAAATCATTGCAGACGGTGTTTTGGTTCTTGGGAACCGGCTCGTGGTGGACGAGTCGCCACTGACGGGGGAGTCGATACCTGTTAAGAAGGGTCCTTCCGCTCCATTTATGTTTTCCGGATGCCAGGTGAGCGAGGGATCTGGTCTCATGCTCGTCACAGCCGTTGGATCCCATTCTTCTGGGGGCCGGATACAAGAAATCTTGAACTCGCGCGAAAACGAACAAACACCTTTGCAAAAAAAGTTGCAAACTCTAGCTGTATTGATTGGGAAGGCAGGAGGTAACATCAAAGTGAATCGAAGTTACCTCTATTTTTCTGGCGATTCATTACTTACAGCTTTGTTTCTCTCTTCGCTCGAATTTCACAGTCGCTGCAGCTGTGTTGACGTTCCTCGGGTTGATTATACGTTGGGGTATTTCCTGGGCCAAGAACGAGACGCCGCACCTCAACGATTGCGTTAAAGTTGAGAAGGTCGACACTATCCTACGATTGCAAAGTCTCGCCCAAATCTTTGTCATCGGAGTAACAATAGTAGTTGTCGCAGTCCCGGAAGGTAGAAGCACTGCTCATATGAAATTTCAATCATCTTCTCGCGTCCTGATTTCCGATCTTATTTTCCCCGCATGCGCAGGTCTTCCTTTGGCCGTCACCATATCGTTGGCATTTTCGATGTTCAAAATGATTAAGGACAACTGTTTCGTTCGCCACTTGGATGCTTCGGAGACGATGGGGGAAGCTACATGTTGTTGCACTGACAAAACGGGGACGTTGACGGAGAACCGCATGAAAGTTGTGAAATGTTACATGGCATCGCGTATCCACCATGGGGAAGGTTCCGGAGAAACAAATGCAAAGCCCTTTGAGACGTCGACGTACGGAAAAGAGATGCGCGACCTCATCACAGAAGCTATTGCAGTCAATTCCACGTGTTTTGTGAAGTACCGCGAGTCGGACTCTCAGCCTATTTTTGTCGGATCTGCAACGGAGGGAGCATTGTTGGTTTGGTGCAAGCAACTCGGCGGAAATTACGAAGAAGTCCGAGAACATGTACGCCCTGTAGAGAATGGAGTGTGGTCGTTTACTTCCGGTGGGTGCAAGTTGTGGTTTCAATCAATCGTTTCTCGCCTTGCGTTTCTTTGCGTTGTATCATGATCAGATGATGATGTGGACCACTCATGTTAGATGTACGTTTCTCTTTCCTTCGGCTTGCAAATGCACCCATTAAGAGAGAAAACGTATGTCGACAATGGTACCCCCGAGAGCCAGAACTCCATCAAGCGGGAATTCTCAGTACCGTCTTTACACAAAAGGCGCCTCTGAGATTGTTGTTGGAATTTGCACTCATATGGTGGCGGGGCAAAACGAAGTGACGGCTCTCTCCAACGAAGAGCGGAAGCGCATACTGGATACCATTACCGCATGGGCCTCGGAAGGGCTTCGGACTTTGGCGATTGCGTACCGAGCTACGGACACACCACCTATGGAAACTGACCAAAGGCAAGACGAGTCACCAGAGTATGACTTGACCTTCTTGTGCTTAGTTGGTATCAAAGATCCGTTACGACCTGGGGTGGACCAAGCCGTGGCAGCGTGTCAGAAAGCGGGCTTGACAATCAGAATGGTAACAGGGGACAACATTCTCACCGCATGTAAGATCGCAAAAGAGTGCGGCATTCTTACGGATGGTGGTGTGGCAATGGAGGGACCGCAATTCCGGGCGCTTTCCGATGAGGCGCGGCGGGCAGCGATCCCTACATTGCAAGTCCTCGCGCGATCTTCCCCAGCAGACAAGCATATTTTGGTTTCTCTGCTGAAAAATATGGGTGAAGTAGTAGCTGTCACAGGAGACGGAACGAACGACGCACCAGCCTTGAAAGTAGCAGATGTGGGGTTTGCGATGGGGATTTCTGGTACTCAGGTACGTAGTAATATACAAACGCAGAGCTGTGGCCCCGCTACGTGAAAGGGAACAAAAGAATATCTTCCGTTTATCTAACGTTACCTTATATAACTTCACGGAATTTCCTCCACCACAGATCGCCATCAACGCATCCGACATTGTTCTGCTCGACGACAACTTTGTAACCCTCGTGCAATCAATCCGTTGGGGTCGAAACGTTTTAGACTCTGTGCGCAAGTTCCTTCAGTTCCAGCTTGGAGTCAATGCTGTCGCCATCATTCTTACGTTCATAGGATCGGTTTCGATTGGATCCTCGCCTTTATCAACGGTTCAACTTCTCTGGGTCAACCTCATTATGGACTCAATGGGGGCACTGGCACTGGCGTCCGACGATCCTGATGAGGATATATTGACACATCCCCCCCACGGCAGGTCAGAACCACTTTTATCACCTGACATGCAAAGGTACATGGGCATGCAAGTGGTGTACCAGACAATTTCTCTCTTGACCATCCTTTTCAAAATCCATGACTTGTTGCCGGCGGATCCCAGCTTTCACTCCATCTCACATACGGAAGGCGAAACCGATTCCAAACGCACCCATACTTTCGTTTTCACAACGTTTGTTCTGCTCCAGGTTGTAAACATGACAATGGCCAGACAACTTTACGGCGAAGTCAATGTTTTCCGAGGAATCTTTCGAAACAAGTACTTCCTCATCTTGATGGCAATCATCGTTGCTGTGCAGTTCCTCGTCGTCACCTTTGCGGGTAACTTCGTAAATACAATACCACTCGAGTGGAAAGAGTGGGTGGCAGCTACTCTGGTGGCCCTGGGAAATATGCCGTTCACCATAATCGTTCGATATGCCTTGAAAACACTACTTCCACAATTGACCACGGAACCCAGAGCACAACAACAGCACCAGAAACGAGATCAACGCCGCGAAATGATGCAGGTGACCGAACATGAAGTGACCTTGACAAGGGGTGTAAAAGCTCAAACCACCTCTAAGGACGAAACTGGCCCAATCCCGACGCCGATAATTAAGGTCGAGTCGACTCCAAACTTGAATCCCTCAACGAACTTGAAATCGACAGACCCCGATCTACTCCGTAGAGCATCTGAAGGAGGACGCGACAGCTTGACGATTCCAACTATCCAATCGAACCAAACCGGAGGAACAGCGGAAACGGTTTGCGGTCACTCTTACGCAAATCAGACAGCTGTCATAATCGAGAGCTCCGAGATCACAGCGGCGACTTTCGTTGGAACAGCAAGATCCAGCTTGATGATGGAACATGAGGGTGCGTCCCCTCAACCTGCCCACGCCAAACGCGGCCCAACGCAAGTATCTCGCAGATCCCCTTCGTATGTGATGACAGTTCCACTGCACATGTGGAACCGCATCCTTTCTGTCGTCCAATTCGCGGTGAGATTGACGATTGCCCGGCGAAGTGGATTTCGCCGAAGTTCCAGTCGAATGATTCCGACAAAAGCTGGTGGTAGATGATCCCTTTTTCTCTCATGCTCCCTGTCGAAGCTCACGCACCTCCTGCGCTTGTGAGAATAAACACGATAAGACAAATGAAATCTGATTTTGACGAAGATTCTCTCGCATCTTTTCCTCTTTTCATTGCTTGATCCTGTGTTTTTATGTCTTGACCCCACAGCGTGAAATCGTCAACAACACCTTTGAATTTCATCTTTTTGCTTGCTTTTACCGAATGAGTAGATGGAGCGAGTATTCCTGTCATGCCCCATTGTTCCAATGATGTTGAACGTCGTTTCGTGGGGTGGGGAGATGTGAACGGCTGCTGGGCTGTATTTGTTCTCATATTTCAATCTTTTCTTCGTGGTGACAGACCACTTAATTACATAAATTACTGGTAAGGCGGGATTACAATGACTTCCAAATAAAGATACCATTAAGCACGTTATAAAGTAATTTGGTGTGAAAAATCAGATCGGGCCTAAATACAGAGTGGGGTGAAAGACCAAGACTTCAAATAAAGTATATGTGTGAAAGGGAAAATCAAGGCCGAACCACTTGAGGTAGAATGGAGGCGGCCAAGCCAAATGAATGAAGCGGGGAATCGTCAAAGAAAGGGGGAAGTATATACGACGTGTGGCCAAAAAAAAGATATACAGGATGGATTATACAAAACAGCTCCTCATCCGCAAAAGGTGATCATGCTTTCGAAACTACTCAGTTCCTTTTCGCTCCATAGCGACGACCAAAGAATCCCGAGCTGACAGTTGTGGAGACCTCAACAGTGCAGATCGAGGTGACGATCGTGGAGATCTACTTCCTGGTCGGGATATGGGTTGCGGTGATTGGGGTGAACGCAAAAGAGAGGTTTTCCGAAGCGGGTAAGGGCTTCCAAGCGACTGTTGTGATGGGGAGCGCGGCCGTGAAGATTTGCTTTCCAGATCTCGCGGGTTCGTGAAAAGACGCAGTTGTTGCCGTGTCTTTTGTTGCGATTGCGCCGTGTCTGTAGATTCTAAAATGGAATCCACCCCCAATGGACCTGTGGGGATTTCGACAGGAAGCGAAAGTGCGCTTTCCTCAGAGCCAGATGATGGACGGTTCGCGCTCGCTGATGCTAGAGCAGCAGCTTTATCATCGCGACTTGACAAAGGGTCCACTCGTGGCGTACTTGGCATCAAGGAAAGCAAAGGCGGCGACTTTGCAAGGCTGCTTGTTCGAATCTGTAGTGAACTTGGTGACACAGCTGCGGAATTAAAGGCTCGGTATGCTGGGGGTGGCGATATCGGCGTTTGGAGCTGCGATTGTCCGAGGATGGATGCTTTCTCACTCTGTATGGAGTTGGTCTCCATGAATGCGACGTATGCAGATCGACGATCGTTGTTGGTGTGAATAGACGGTTGGACTGGGCCATTGACACATCCTGAATTGGTCACCGATGAGAGTGTTAAAGATGGGAGCGGTTCATGAACCTTTTTCACGGACAGCGGCGTGGTGATATTCTGCGAAGGGTCCATGGTCGAAGCCGGATCCCAGTCGACATTGCTAATGATGGTGGTGGCGTCGCTTATGTTCGAGACGGTACCAGCATCAAGGGGCGGCTTGCTAGTACTCAACCGTCTCCTCAAACTCGGAAAGTCCGACCTCGATTTAATCATGGATGTCGACATCGTAGCTGTGGACGACCACATCGATTGCCGGTGCCTGGAGTATCTGGAGTATCGCATCACACACGAATCCCAAAATTCTTGCAAGAGCGTTGTCGATGAACCGACCGTGACGACAGCCCAAACCCCGCAGAGTAAAAAGGACGAGACGGCCAACTGAGTGAGCTTTTCGTCCGGAAGATTTCGTTGCGCGATGTCGGTGCATTTGTTTTGGCCGTTGGGAACGTTCTCGACGATGCATAGCAACCATTCCTTAACCCACGGAGTGCTTGGGCCAATTTGCCCCAGGAATGCGGCCCCGATCGCCAAATAGTAAGACTTATGGAGCAGGTATAAGGAAGAAGAAAAACAGATGAGGTGAGGAACGAAGATGCGAAGGGACTCGTGTTTACAAACATCACATAGGGAAACGTGGTCTGTAATATCCGACAATACTCACAATAAACATCACAAATGTGCCGCAAGTGACGAATGCCAACACCATACTCCGCCATTGAAGGTCGATTTGCAGTCTAACGTATGCAACACTTTTTAATTGTGCATTAGCTTGTCTGCTGGTCTGAATGAGGCGATATTGATGAAGCCAGAGGTGAGCGATTGTGCAAGAAGTCATTCAAGAAGCGATGAAGCAAAGCAGCGGTGCATCTGAATCGATATCTTTGTGGTTGGATTTCTTACCCTAAGCAGATAAACGCCCGTGTAAATATGCAGTAGGAAAGAGCCAAAGATCAGCGGTGCGCGCGGGTACAGAATCCATTTTGTCAGGTGGTCATCCATGATCATAGGGACCGATGGAGTGGCCCCGACTATCCCAAGAACGAAGGGTGCGACTGTGAGAGCGATAGAAGACGTCCAGATAATGCTAATAACATAACAAGTGTCATGTACAGTTAGATGGATGCTTGAATTTGCGAATATCACACCGGCTAGATCACCAAAAGCATATCAAAGGCAGCATAAAGATTCTACACCGGCGTATATTAATATAACCTACCTGTGAATCACTTTTTCGAAATGGTAGAGCCTGTTGCTTCGCCAAACGGCGCTCTGGCAAGAAGAAAATACATGTGGTCAAATTCTCTACGATCAATGCGGTGCATGCGGTCGAACGACATTTCTTCGACTTACCAAATGAAGGTTGAAGATCAAAACTGGAATGTACGATAGCAGAAGATTGACCCCAAGAATCATGAAGAAGGCCGCTATGGCGCATCGCCAGTTATTGAAAGCAGTGGCCCGTGTGACGCCGTCAGCACAAAGGGCATCTGTCAGATTTGGCGCCAGGAAAGGAGCCCCCGAAAATGTAAGTGTGCCACTGACACCACACATTGTCGTCCAGATCGCAGGGTGCCTCCGTTTTGTTTCGAGGGCGAGGTAGATTATTGTGACAAAGGCGAATGAGAAGAAGGAAATGAACACGAAGATAAGGTAATGCTTCGATATTTCGGCCTTGTATCTGATCATGATGTGTGCGAGAGAAAATGGTGGATGAGTTGTAAACCAGAAAAGGAACGTCAATTTTTGAGAACGGAGTCAGATTAGGAAACTGTGGCATGAAACAATAAGTTGAAGGATGTGTAAGTGTCAAATTTCGACCGTGCGTACCCTTCGGGAAAGAAGCTTTCTTGAGCAGGACAGGGAACGCAGCAACCTTGCCAATTTCCCGACAAAAGGATTTGGGATGCGTGAGTTGGAATCAAGTTGGAATTGGGATAGAAAGCCGTAGCATGCTGAGCGGGATGATTCACACGCCTACCTTGTGCGCACTTCCTATTCGGATTTCCCTTGCTCCTTTCTGGGTCGGGATCCATAACAAGCGGGGGTGGGCACATCGTCGCATTGCCATCAACACCAGTGTTGATCAATGCCTCGGCTCTGCCAACGGCCGCGGTTCCAGTTGCTGCTCTGGAAGTATTCGTTAACAAGGGTCCTCCGGCTGGCTGGTTCAAAGGGTCCAGGCAAATGGTCGTGGGGTAAGCCGAAAGAGTGCGGTTTTCGACGGGGGCGTTACAGTCGGGGAGGGCGTATCCACGATCGGCATCAATGAAAATGTCTCGGCATTGGGCGAGGGCGTTGTCGCACGTGGATCTGCAGGCATATCTTGGTTGATCTTAGGGCGACGTTCGAAAAAGGCCAAAAAAGTAAAGGAAAGATGCAAGGATTGAACAATTAATATGGGACCCTTCAACGTCAACGTTAACGGCGGTACAAACCCGTTCCGCTTAACTCACCATTCTCCCCGCATTCCGGATACGCATAAGAGCACATCCAATTTACAAACGCCTTGTAGCATTTAGGTGCCAATTTTTTTGCAAGCTTCAGCTCCTCAGCACCTCGCCCACGGATGGCGCGATCAATAGATTCAGCATCACGACCAGGTTGCAAGAACACCCTCCAAGTCACAACTTCCGAGCAGGTCAAGTTTACACCGATTGATGAAATACATGCTAAAGGGACGGGATGAGGAAATTGTGCCATTGTGTTAATATCAATAGATGCCGCTCTCTGGATGATGCTTGAAGATATGTAAGCAGATGCACCCGAATCAAGGCGAGAACGTTGGATGTTCTTCATCGACAAAAGGATGGACAAACTGTTTTGATATCGAAATGAAATATAAAATCAGACTTACTTTGTGCGGTTGAACTCCCCACCAAACTCAATAAGATCAACGCAACGACGCAAGCGTCGGCGGCAGTCATCCGGCGCACAGGACAGACATGCGTGTTCATCATCCTCGAGAGTACGAAAATGCAAAATCACCGAACATCGGATCCGGATTTCCATTTTTCGGTTCAAATCCTTTTCTAAATAAAAGTGGAAGCGCGTTCGACCCCTTCTCATTTTGAACTATATTCGTGTCCCATTGACGAAGTTGCACAAGGGGATGTCGCCCGCGAACAACTTGAAGAGGCTATGGCGCGGCGCATTGAGGTGATCCTGCAGTGCACATGCACTGTCGGAGTTTGTTGTACAGATTTTGAAGAGGATGACCTGGGCGGGAACCAACAAATGGATCTAAAAGTGATCTAAAGGGGAGAGCTTTGGGAGCTGCTTTGGTATGTGTTTGGGAGGGCTATGCTCGGAGCAACTCGGAGAAAAAGAAAAGAAAAAGGAAAGAGGAAACCTTGGAGGAAACCGGAGAGGAGACGAAGATGAGACAAAGAAGACAGCACTGTGGCAGAACAGCAGAAAGAAAAAGACCCCACGCAAAGTGTACACGCACACCTCAGCGGACACCTTCAAACGTGTGAATGCAGCCGATAGAGCCAAGCCGCGGACAGAGCCGCGGATATACAAAGCGATCATCTTCGGCAACGGTCTGAGCCATAGTTATTTGCTGTGGGTGAACGCTGGTGAACACATTTCCAGGCAGCAAGGGGACTAGTGTGCGATGTTTTTTGCTCCAAAATGTTACATCCTGCGTATCCTGCGTATCCTGCGCTTGTTCTGCGCTCTGGCTGGCGGCCTTATGAGGGCAAGACGCGCACAAAAGTCCCCAAACTGTCCACACATCGAACTAACTTGACAGCCAGCTCAGCAGCCAGCCTTCTCCAGGCCTTCTTTGTCTATTATGTGGTCACCTTATTCCCCGAACCCTCTCCGCAGTTTGGTTGCGCTCTGCGGAGGGCAAAATAGTCGACATTTCCCAGAAACTGTGACGGGACTGTCTCATTGCCAAGTTTATAGTCTGCTAAGAGCGCGCAAAAGGGTGCCAAAGGGTGGTATCATCAAGGTATCATTAGAGGCAAACGGTATCTTTCATCTACTTACAAAAACTGACATCACCAGTGGTGGCTTCAATATCTACGTTATGTGTACTGTGGAGAAAACATGTAAATGGCAAAAAGTGAGAAGGTTCGAAGACAAATACTACAGTTTACGGCAAAAGCAATTAGGTGTAAAATGCCGTTTGATATACAATGAGCAAACGAAACTTGGATATGCAATTGCAAGATTAGTGCAATAGAGTGGGAATCATGAATGCGAAAGACAACCACGTGGTGATAACATGACGACTAAATGGAAAATGTTTGACGATGAACAAGAGCAAAGCAAAGAAACTTGTCATCATTCGTCTACAAGTTCCGTGGAAGGGTAGGTGGGTGGCGCGAGTCAGACCGCGGTGGTGGTGTCAACGCTACCTCCGCATTCGTGATGATGACCACAGGCGCTTGGAGTGTGGGTATCGATGGTGGTGGAGGACGGGCTCGTCGTGGTGGTGGGGTGATGGGTCGCTGTGCTATTAGTCCACTTGCGAGATTGTTGGAGGCAAGTGTTCTCGTCTGTGGAGGTGCTGGTGAAGGTGTTCGTGAAGGCATGTTGTAGGGATCCGCAATAGAAGAGGCGGTGAAGGAGGCTTCCTGTACGGCTTTGAATGACGGCTGAGTACTTCGTGGCGCTACGATGGCCCTTGGACTTCCAGATGGTGATGAAGGGTGCCGCGACATTTCGGGTTCTGCGTCCATGAACCGCTCCATCGCAGCGGAAACGGGGGAGTAGTACGTTGACGGGGGCGAGATGGGAGAGCCGCTGGCTTTATGCTCCGAGTCAGGACTGAAAGCACTGGCAGATCCTGGGGGAATCGATCGGCGGAACGTTTCGGACCTGCGCGACTTGTCTTGGAGTGGTCTTGTTGCACTGATTGGTGCCGCGGAATCCGGGGTCGCAGTGCCGGGCCCGTTGCTTTTCACGTGCGATACGAATGTGTTGATTTTCGGCAAAGGCGTCCTAAATGCTTGGGAAGTACCTGTGGCCGTTACGGCGGTCCACTCCTCTCGGTCAGCCTTGACATGAATAGCAGCGTCCAATTTGCCCTTCTTGTTACTAATTGAGAGTCCCAAGGTGGCCCTTTTCGTGAAAAGTAACGACTTTTTCGAGGAGGCAGCTGACGTGGATGACGATTCAGTTGACGAATTCGAGCTTGATGTCGCCGAGGAGGATCCCGAAGGTCCGGCCGATGACACTTTTCTGCCGAAGCATGTGTCCCAAAACTCACGAATGAGTGTCGTCGAGGACCCGACAGTGATAACAGCCCAAATACCACAAAGCAAGAAGGAAGAGATGGCGGATTGGGTGAGGAAATCGCTGGGGAGGTTGCGTTGGGCGATGTCGGTGCATTGGTCTTGGCCGTTGGGTGCATTTCTGAAGATGCAGCGGATCCATTCCCTAACCCAAGGGGTGTTCTGGTCGACTTTGGCGGCGTAGGCAGAGCCGGCTGCAAAATAGTAGGACTTAAAAATGTTGACGGAAACCTCTGGTTAGAAATCATCCAGAAGTGACAAATAAAGCAGGAGGAAAAGAAGGGTATCATGCAGGATCCGACGTGTTTGATACTCACGATGAAGAAAACAAAGGTGAAACACGTCGCGGCCGCCAACACCATGCTTCGCCATTGAAGTTTGAGCTGGGATCGAACGTATTTCGCTTGCTTCATATGCCGATTGACACTCCTGCTCACCTGTTGAAAAGACGCCATCAAAGTTTCAGAATGGTATGGACTCAGAAAAGGAGACGCGAAAGCCAATAAGCCTTCGACCAACAACGGCCTAGCCCTAATATTCCCAACAAGACGCGCTTTTCATCAACGTCAACACCCAAACACAGATTCCCGTGCTTACCGTCACCAAGTAAACACCGGTAATGATGTGTAGCAAGAATGAGCCGAACACGAGAGGTGCGCGGGGCAACAGAATCCAGAATGCCAAGTGCTCATCCATAATCATCGGCACTGAGGGGGTCGCACCCACTAGCCCGAGTGCGAAGGGTGCAGCCGTAAGTCCCATGGACGATATCCAAACAAAAAAGTGGATCCACTTTTCGAATCTCGCAAGAACGTTGTTGCGCCAGACGGTCATCTGTAATACGGGGCCCAAGGAAATGTTTTGGAAAAGGGTCGAAAAATGTTCAACTTATTAGAAGGTTCGTAAAGGTTGATGTGGCAGCAACAAATGATGATTACAATGACAACAGCGTCATCGAAAGCTCTCCGTCCTCCACAACGCCAACTAGCAGTCCGTCATTTTCCTTACCAAGTGAAGGTTTAGAATCAGTAGCGGGATATACGACAGCAAAAGGTTTACACCGAGGATCATGAAAAATGCTGCCGCACCAGTCTTCCAATTGTTGAACGCGGTCGCCCTTGTGACGGAATCCACGCACAGTGTATCCTCCAACCTTGGAGCGAGGAACGGTGCTCCGGCAAATGTAAGGGTTCCACTGATGCCACACATGCTCGTCCAGATCGCTGGGTGGCGGCGCATGGATTTGAGAGTGAGAGCCATGATTGTGACCGACCCAAAGGATATAAGGGAGATGAAGACAAAAGCGAGGTAGAGTTTGCTGCTGGTGGCCTTGTAACTGGTTTGTTTTGAATCCGGAGAGAAAAACGTTTAGATGATGCGATCATCATAAGGAGACAGAAAACGACCCACGTTCAAGTGCTGCGATTGTTCTGAGTTACCGTCGCAAACATGTGAACCAAAGGAAAGTGAAAGTAAACGACATACCCTTTGGGATAAAAGCTTTCCTGTGCCGGACAAGCTAAACAGCAACCTCTCGAACATCGCCTATTCGGATCATTCTTGCTTTGCTCCGGATTTGGGTCTGCAACCAACGGTGGCGGGCACGCATCCAATGCCAAATCTGCGTTACTTGTGCTATTCCCACTTGCTGCTCCCCCTGTTGCAGGTGATCCACCGGTGGTGGTGCTCTTATTCTGCGCGAAATCGTATGATATTTGAAGGCAGTTGGTGGTGGGGTATGGAGTCAAGGTGCGGTTTTCGACGGGCCCGTTGCAATCAGGGAGAACATTTGCGCGGTCGACTTCTGTAAAGATTTCTCGGCACTGGGAAACGGCGTTGTCGCAGGACGATCTGCAGGAGTATTTTGGTTGACCTGATCAATACGGAGAGCAAAAAAACGCGTTTGGATTGAATAACGTAAGTTCAGTTGGCATTTGTTGTTGAGTTTTCAAGTTCTTGTGCCGTCCACAACGTTCGAACCATATCAACCCGACTTGATCCATCAATCGAATACCATCTCTGCCCTGCCTCCCCG
>JADGJF010000287.1:9438-25096 GCA_027596845.1 Quaeritorhiza haematococci | reverse complement strand
TTTCTCTGCTTCCTTTACAGCGACCTGTCTGTGTGAATATTCACACAGACAGGTCGCTGTAAAGGAAGCAGAGAAAGAGGGAACAAGCGTCGAGGGTGGGGATTATGTGGAGCCTGGTAGAATCATGACCTCTCAACCTTCTCTCCGTCTTTGTAACTCGAAATTGATCTGATCTGTCCTTTCTTTTTTCACTTTCTGCACGACACTCTACCTATTAGAAAATCGGGCAACGTGTCCGAAGTCTCGAAACTGGGTCACTTTCTGAAAGGATCTTCCGCCGCGCTCGGTATGCGCCGAGTCAGGAACTGTTGCGAGCGGATACAGCACTACGGGAACCTCAAGGACGACGACGGCGTCCGTGCTATCACAAAGGAAGACGCAGTGGCGCGCCTGCCGGTCGTGATCCAGGAGGCAAAATCGGCCTACAAGGAGGCCGAAACGATTCTCAGGCAGTTCTATGCGGACACCGCCTAGATTGATCACTGCCAGACGGCTGATATACAATACATTGGAGGAGAGAACATCGAAGACACCTCCGTCCCTTTTTTGGAGCTCGATGTTTGCTTCGTATGCCCCGAGGGTTTACTTCTTCCTCGCCTTGTTTTCTTCGTTGTCGTTAATCCAACACAATCTCTGTACAGAAAAACCAACAAATGTAAATGTATTTGCCTGCCACACACCTCCGCAACCACACCAATGATTCAATGAAAACTTGAAAGAAGACACATAAGGAGGTCAAGAGAAGTTTCAAAACTGGTTCAGACAGAGACACATGACTAGTTCCGTCTATCCATGTACACCCGCCTTTTCCAACCAAAAATAGCAAAAACAGAACAGTAAAACAAGAAGAAAGGCAGCCATGTATGTAAAAAAGAGCTGCGAACTACGCAAGATTCGTGTCGTCGATTAGGTTCTTCATTTCACTATTCTTCGTGCGGTTCCGATCTGGCACGAGTTGACCTATTGCAAGGTTGGCAAGGAGGAGAAGGTTAGCACAGACTCCATCAAGGAAAAGACAACAACTTTTCGTACCTTTGTGGCGAATCTTAGAGAACACAAGGTTTCTTGGAAATTCTGTGGCAGCGGTGAGACGTTGACAAACATCAACGTTTTACTGTTTCCACCTGTAATTTGGGAAAAACGAAAGATTCCCAGATTAGCACCAAACATAGTTACGGCTGATGGCGTTGGTTTTTGGGATAGCGACACTCACCCAAGGAATTTTGGAGCAAGTAAGTCAACTGTAAAGCAAAACAACCATTTGTTTAGCAGGGAGCCAAATCGCGATCTTCATGAATCCAATAACAAAGAATGGCAACAGACGAAACCACAGTTCAAGGCGGATTCTTACCTTTGAATTGCGGTACGGGATGTGCGAATCCTTGTTCGACAAGGCATAGATCACATCACCAAGGCAGCTCAAACTCTTGTTGATGGCCTGAGTTTCCTTCAATCTGTCGCCTGTCGAGCCAGATGATGAGAGACGCTCCGACCCAGCCAGATCGATCAGGTTGAGAATTCCCTCACTCAACTCTCCGGTGAGCTTGTTGTCGCCGTTGAGCCGGAGAGTGAAGACACTGATGTAGATTGAAGAACAATTGATGAGAAACCATGGAAAAAGTATCCGCCATAGTGGAGAATATCATGAATTTGGAATGGATGATACCTGTGACTCCGGGAAGATCGCTCGTTGCAGTTAGTTGCTGCAACCGCGCGGTTTCGAGATGCGGTCTTCAGCAACGAATGAACCTCGCGGGGGCTGGTGACGGACACTTACGAGGTGCATGAATCCAGGTTAATATGACATTCCTGCAGATCGGTTTCACGACTCGTCGCCGAGACACTCACTTGTAGTCACATCAGTGACGGTGGTTTTTGTTGTAGATAAATGCTTGATGTCATGCTTCTTAGTGCCATCGTCGTTCCCGAGCAAATCCCGAATTGACTCGTTGTAGATCTCGAGGAACTGGGCTTCCATGGTGTACTCCCAGCCCTTATCTTTCAGGGACTGTGCGGTTTCGAAGATTTGAAGAACTGCCCTCGGGATCATGCCCATGGACATATCATCCGGATTGTTTGGTCCTTCCATCCTGCATTGTTATTGGCGAAATGAAAAACATGTCAAAGTTAATAGGACGAAATTTAGAGGGAAGGAACGAATTTTAACATTGAAATCAGACAAACTTACGTGAATGTTTTGCCACTGCCTGTTTGTCCATAGGCGAAGATGCAGACGTGATACCCGTCAAGCGCCGATTGGACCAACTGCGAAATTTCTTCGAAAACTTCGGCTTGAGTCGAGGAAGGTTGGAACACCTGTCCAGGGGATTTCGGTTAGTGAAAGATTCAATCGCTCCACTCCCGATTGCTACAATTTCCTACCTTGTCGAATGCAAACGGGTAGTTTTTCTGAATGGGCTTAGAGGATCCGGAACCCGATTCCTATGGAGCAATGTCGAAGTCAGTACCATTAATCGCGTACTTAATGATAGACGAGATTTTTGTAAGAAAACCAACCGCAGATTGTGTCAGCTCAATGGCTTTGTTGTCAACATCGGGATAAGCGATGTGCGAAAGCACTTCATTCGGATTCTTGCCATCCGAGAGCTCAGCAGCTGAATTAGAGATCAGATTGAGGCGATGAGCGAACAAGCGACGATGGCTGTAACGCATCCTTTGACCATTCTGAAACACCGAAACCTACGCAATAGGGGTCGCACACGGCAGAAAACACGAATGTTCCCCTTCAGCTCCTGGATTGAGTTGTGGAGGCGTCTACGGACGCTTTCACCTTCTCGAATCTTCACCTCAAGATTGCGGCAATTTTCCATGGAGTCGGCCAGCTTTTGCTCAAGGACTTTGATCTCGCCCTCTCGAGTCATGAGCAGATCTTTCGTTTGCTATTTTCCGCGAAACCAGAAGATTCGACGTCTGTAAGCCAAAAGGACAACTTGGATGTATCGCGGGTTTTGAATTCAGATAAGCATACCTCGAGCATCAGTTTATTGGCACGAAGATCGCTCTCCAGAGATATCATAGCTGTTGAATGGTTTGAAATTGTGCTCTTTGGCGTGAAATGTGTACAAAGAGAAACCGTTAGCATGAAATAGATATTTCGTAAATGACAGGGCGAAAGTACGCAACACATACCCGCAACTGCGCGTTTTCTTGACGAGACAATTGAAGTTCGTTCGACAGGTTCTCAAAGTTACGCTGCAACGCATCGAATTGCATTTTCGCCTCGTTGATCTCTATCGAATGAGTGGTTTTCAGAGACTGTATTTCCATGGTGTAGCGCTGGACCGTTGACTGGATTGATGAAAAGCATGCTTAGTATCTGAATAGTTTGGGACTGCAAATGCTTTATCCTTACCGTCAACTTGGTTTGCATCTCAGACAGTTCAGTCGAGATATGTGTATTTTCTTTTTCTTTCATTTCTACCTTGGTCTCCAAGGATCTTCTGAACAGGAGTAATTCTTGGACTTTGAACCGCATTGGAGAGTTATCAGCAAACGCTTTGAAACGACGTTGTTCTAACGACAAAGGATATGATGCTTACTGGTTTTCTGACTTTCGGTGAGTTGTGATGTCATTTCGGTCATGACTTTATTCGAGTCCGCCAGTCTTGATTCGGTAGCGCCGTGCAACTCCTCGAGATCTTGCAAGCGACCCTTTCAGAAAGCGGAAGGAAGACATGTCAGACCACCTCCACTATAAACTCGTAACCGATCTAAATGCGGCAAAGGAAACAAACCTTCACATCCCAAGCGGGGCGCTTCTTTTTCTTAGGGACACCAGAGCTGCTACCCTCGTCATCATCCTTCTCCACAGCCTTTGTGGCAGTTTTGGCGGTTGACGATGTGGCCTTCCCGACACGATTCATGCTGGCCACCGTCGGCTTCGTCAACCGACTGGTCACAGTGCCCGTCCTTTTCGGCCCCGACGCGGTTGTGGAAGTAGAAGAAGCCGAGTCCATCCGAGCCCGAGTGTTCCTATTCGATGCCGTCGTGGTGGACTCGGGTTTCCGTTTTAAGGTGGTGGTGTGCACCTTGAATTCCTCTGTTTGCGAGGGTTGGTTTCCGGACGTCATATCGCCTGATTTCTTTGAGATTGTGGTCTTTTCGGTGGCCTGCTGTTGGGTAGCGGTGGTTAGACGGCTGTTGACGGTCGAAGGCGGGTTGGATGCTGCGGCAAGAATCGCTTCAGTCGGGAACGATGGCAACTTGATGTCGCGGGAGACTATTTTACTTGGCAACTTGAGCTTCGAGGCAGACGGGGGCGGTAATAGCGAAGTGGTCGTGGATGTGGGCGGTGGATTGTTTTCTAAAGACACAGACGGCTGGAGACAGGTTGGGTGTGCATTCAGATTTCCGATCGGGCGAGACGATGCAAAGAGGGTGGAAATGACGGACAAAGGCGTTCATGGAAAGGGGGATTGTAACTGACCACAGATGATGTGCCGGAAGTACCGGCGTCCATTATTCACCTTCCTCTTTTTGATTCTCAGATTTCGCGGGGATATGGACAGAGAGACGAAACAAGACAGAAGACCTTTTCGGGGTTTCAAGTTACAACGTCACACAATAAGCTAGGTTTTGTGAAGGGGATACTCTCAACTTACTCGACACAAGTGTGAATGCACGATCGGAAACGTTCACATAGTAACTACTTGGGAGGCTTCCAGTTTTCAAGACTTTTGAGACACAAGCAATTTCTGAATTTGCGGATGCCATGGGTACGCCCTCTCGTTACAGTGTGAGATGGTGAGCGATCTTGTGCGAAGTAAAGGGTTGTAGGGCGCTAGCTTAGCAACATATGAGTAGTCTTTTTTTCGGCCGTGACAAAAAACGAGCCAATCTATCTACATAAAACACATGGTTTCTCGAGAGCTATCAGTCAGCACAAGCACTCACACAGTCGCAGTAGGTGCAATTCGAGGCAACTCCATCAGGCTCTCTATCATGGACGAACCATTCAATATCTGGGTAGTCAGTATCACATATTCTCGTCCTATGGAATAAAGCAATAAGCGGTCGCGTAAGAATCAAGGCAATTCAATCATGATGAAAGGCAAATATACACACTATGACCTTCTAAACCCTTACCCTCTTCCATTTGAGACAAGAATTTGATTGCAGAAATCTCGGTAAAGGTGCACCCACCCAGGAAGAGTACCAAGGTGGTCCGCGTTTGTGACCGGTCGCCTGAAATCATGGGGAAAACAGGCATGATCGGATCCGGTCAAGGAAAAGCAAAGCTGAAAATGAAAATGAGACAGAACGATGAACGACGATCTCCAAACTTACGTCTTGGTGCGATGGTATTATCCGTCGTTTTCTGCAGTTCCTCAAAAGTCGGACCCGGCAACAGCCGCGTCGGTTCCTCCCAGCCCTTCCACCCAACCACTCCAGTCGCACTACCGGCCATTGCTCCTCCGCCGCTCAGCCCATCCACGCTCTTTGTGGTCGCCACCTGCACCAACCGCACCGTTATGGGTGCATACCCGGAGTACACGTAGCTCACGTCGTTCGGCTGATGCTCATTCACGTCATCGACGATCAGGCGAAACGCGCGCCTGATGGACGTGTACGGGTTGCGAGTGCTTTCCTGCTTGCGTAATAGACCCACTCGTGCTAAGTTCTGCAGAGTCAAAATGTGCTCGAAGCCGTATGTCTGTAAAGATGAAAATGATGGTGAATAAAACGAGCTCTCTGGGGAGAAATGGCATGCTGCAAAGAGTTGTTGAAGGTCATACTTGTACGATCTCCCTCCGGAAGAAATCGTAACTTTTTGGCTTGATGCCGCCATTAACCAGCGAGTAAAGGCACAGAAGACGCAGGCTTTGGGTAACCGGAATCTGCTTTCCTATCATTTCCTCGATGTAATCGACGTGCGCATTGTTCATGATCCCCGCAACGAAGTCTGCATATGTGGATGCAATGCCTCGAGAATTAGTTTTCCGAACCTCTTTGCCCTTATGAAAGATTCCCCTTGGAACTTACTTTGCTGAACTTCCAACATCTTATTGAAGTCTTGATCCATCGTGTACTTTGTCAGCTGCTCGGTAAGGTTGACATCTGTTCCGATGGTTAAGGTTCATCAACGCAGAAAAAAGTTCGAAGGAGCTCAATAGTAGAGAGGAAAAGCATGTTGAAGTTGGGAAGAGGATACGAAGCTTTAAGCTCTGATGCTCTGCCTGCAGATTGCCGAGCTTGCCAATGAATTCTTTGATCTGTGACACTGTTTTCGCTTGATGTCGTTCCTGAAGGTGCAAATCACGTAAGTGAACATCGGGATCACAACGGTGGAACCATATGAAAGCGATATTCAGATCAGTGACAACCTACATACCTCATAATCTTCATATATGCGCCGAGCAATTTGATTGAGGAGCCCCCCGACAACGGCGAAATTCAGGTCCCGGAGTTGATTGTAAAGCTTATCGTCTTTGGAATTGAGAGGATGCTTTCTAGGTTTATTGGAAATAGTTGCCGTGGGAGCACCAGAGGCGGATGTCGTGGATTGAGTGATTCCGATTATTGAAGGGTCAAGTTCCACGAAAGCTAACAAAGGTGTCAGTTGTGTGCTCCACTGGAAACCTACAATAAACTACACATAAAGCTTATATAAAAACTTACTGCTTTTGATTCCATACACCTCATCGATTAGGCCCTCATATGTCAGCTGTGTGCACATTGGCGTTAGCAGATCCACGGTCCGATCAATTACAATGAGGGAGTCAATTTCGGATGTGGCGGGGAAAATTCGGGATTCCGCAGAAGGATCTTCCAAGTTGGCCACCAGTTCACGCCGCATCCGAAGCACAAGATCCGTCACTAGCTGATATTCAAACCGCAAATTAGTTCCAACTCTGATAGCCCTTCAAGATGCTGAATTTTGGAAGTCGTTGCCACGCACCCGTGCGCAAGATCCCTTTCCGACTATGCGGGGAATGATGCCAAACAACGTCTGAAGCTTCATAATGGCTTTGGCGACATAATATAATGATGTTGTATCTCCGTCCTGTTCAAAGCATGGGATGTGTAGAGTGCGCTCACGTTAGGGAGCTCCGATCCTTCAGAAATCTTGATCCCACACCTTTCAAATTTACTCACAAGATAGAGCTCTCGGAAAGAATTCTCTAGCTCTAGAGACAGCACATCGTCCTCGAACGGGATGATATCTAAATGATACTCTCCGATCGTTACGTCGCCATAGACACCCTCTTCCTCCAGGACCTTTTCGCAAAGGAGTGTTCGTCGGGGCACGAAGAAGAGTCGATACTCGATTTTAACGCCATTCTCCGTATGTATGTGGATATGTTCTGCATTCAAATTTCACGAAAGGTTAAATCCAGACGGTTCGAGTATCCAGTTTCAACAACTCTCGAAGAACACACCGAACCATCGTAAGTACTTGGCCTAACCAGCAATCCACTTCATATACGAAATTTTAGGCCGACAGATATAAATCAAGCTCTTGCATTCGGTGTCGAGCCGTCCTGGTTGAAGATGATATATTTTTTCGACACCATGTTCCTGATGATGAACAGACACGTCTTTTAGACTCCCCTCTTTTCGGACTTTGAATTTCTCAGATTGGTCACTGAGGGCAAGGTAGCGACGGCGTTACCTTCAGCAACGGAATAGCTGCAACCAAGCTGAGGGGTCCGCTCAAAGTCGGATCAATAACCAATCCCTTACGTCCTTGGACCTGAATTAACAAGTGAGCCTGTTCAGTGGGTTGTCTCAACCAGTCCGCCTCGGTTGAAAGGCCTCCATCAAAGCGGCAACAACATGAAATCAGGTAGTTATGACGATGGAAAGCTTGATACCGACCGAATCCAAGACCTTGATGAGTTCCTTTTGGGCATACTCCCGCAATGGGTTGACGTTGAAGGCGCTCCCGCCTGTTTGCGTCGTGTTGGTGGAAGCCATCAAGTTCGCGATTTGTGTGACGAGAAAGTCAACCCTTGCACCTTGGGCGGCTTGTCTTGACCGCATTCACCAATTATCGCACCATAAATCAGACCATAAAAAAAAATCTTTATATATGGTGTACCCGTTGTTTGCTCGCTCCCGGATTCTCCTCGCACCTCGCAACCTCGCAACCTTCAACTCTTACCAGCTTCGCAGCTACATCGCATCCAGAATGGCCGAATACAAGAACCGTGTTGTCGGCGCCCCGAACAGCCTTGAGCATCGCGTCTACTTCGGTAAAGAGGCTGTCTTTTTCAACCCTACTGAAGGCCACCCCAACACCAAGCTTCTGGCTCACTTGAATGCTACGTTTATTCCTTCAATTATCTTCAGAGAACAACGAAGGCAAGGTTGTCTCTCCTTTCCACGACATCCCCCTCTATGCCAACGCCGAAAAGACGATCCTAAACATGATCGTCGAGATCCCGCGGTGGACCAACGCGAAACTCGAGGTACATGCAGGAACCAGTTTCGACTGGGTCTTTAGGGATCTTAAAGGATCATTGGTTGACATTCTCCGTGCCAATTATCTTTTCCTTTGAACAGATCTCCAAGGAGGAGCCCTTCAACCCCATCAAGCAGGATGTGAAGAAGGGCAAACTTCGTTTCGTCCGCAACTGCTTCCCGCACCACGGTTACATCTGGAACGTGAGTCTACCAGTCAGTTTGTGACGAGACCACCACTCGATTCAGCTGACGGACTTCTAATCGTTTATTCCTTGTGCTCAACCGTTTGATGGATGTCCAGTATGGTGCTTTCCCTCAGGTATGGCATTTCGTACACTCTTTTTGTGGATCACGTCAAGCAGTGCTAATCGAAAGGACTGCACGGTATTACACAGACCTGGGAAGACCCCACCGCCACCCACCCCGAAACCAAGTGCAAGGGTGACAACGACCCGCTCGATGTTTGCGAAATCGGTGAACTTGTCGGCCACATTGGCCAAGTTAAGCAGGTTAAGGTTCTTGGTACCATGGCTCTCCTTGACGAAGGTATGCGGTCTTTAATGTGGGGTTGATGTCAGGAAACACTTTCAACGTGGGAACATACCGATCTCATTCCATCTGCGCTCTGTATCCTATCCCAGGTGAAACCGACTGGAAGGTGATCGTCATCGACGTTAACGACCCTTTGGCCGCTAAGCTTAACGGTGGGTATTTGTGCATCGCGCTGCACCATTCTGGGACCTTGATTCCTTTTGGAACCGGAACTAACGAGGTGGTCTTGATCTGTTAGACATCGAGGATGTCGAAAAGCATCTCCCGGGTCTTCTCCGCGCTACCAACGAATGGTTCCGGATCTACAAGATCCCCGACGGCAAGCCGGAGAACAACTTCGCCTTCAGCGGTGAAGCCAAGAACAAGAAGTACGCCCTCGACGTCATCACTGAGTGCCACGAAGCATGGCGCAAGTTGATCACCCGCCAGGTTCCGTCCAAGACTGAATCCTACGACATCTCTGTGTAAGTAGAAGACGGAACCTTCATCGATGCACGACAGGTTTGGTTAATGCTGCTCTATATTGACCCTTTGTATGCTCCTCATGATTCCCCAGGCACAACGTCGCTGTTGCCGACAGCCCGTACAAAATTTCGACCACTGACGCGCTCTACAACAGTCTGCCCGCGGTATGTTCGGAAGTAGATATTCGTCCAAGATCTCCTTTCAATTGCGCATGAGACCTAACCTTCCACTATCTATCTCCTACTAGGACTCACGAAAGCCCCCGAACCCCATTGACCCTTCAGGTAAGTTTGTTAAATATCTTGGTTGGCATTTGTCTCCTTCGTACTGTTTGCCTAACTCGTCTTCTCTTTCCAGTCGACAAGTGGTTCTTCATCTCCGGTCAACCCAACCTGTAAACTTTTTGGCAAGAGATGTGAATAAAGGATCCAGTGCTGGGAGCAGCAAGTTAGTTTTTGGAAAAAGAAATTTGAGAAATACGAACTTGTTCATCTGCTTGTTCGTGAGGAGGTTGAATTGAAAACAGGTTGGATATGTCTGTACTACATCAGCAATATGAACGGTATCACAGGTCTTCAACACCTCTCCAAAAACATCAAACCGATGTCGAATCGACCTTTGCTGCTCGTTTTAGACTTGAATGGCACGCTCATAGACCGTCTAACAAACAAGGACAAACGTGCAGCGCGGGCAAATCCACGATGCCCACCTGCCGATTTCAGCCTGAACCGTGCAAGGTAAACACCTACTCAAACATTCTACTCATCACGGTCAATCAGTGTTTTTAGTGACAAAGGCCAACGCTCACTCCACGTTGTTTCCCCACACAGAGTTTACCTACGCCCCTACTTAGACACATTCATCGATGCTATATTCCAGCTCTTTGCTGTCGCGACCTGGACGTCGGCTCAACCCAAAAACGCGGTTCCGCTGGTGCAAAACATATTTCGAGACCACACATCTGACATTCTTTTTCAGTGGAATCGGACGCATTGCATATTGCAAGGAAAAGAGGGAAAAAATCAAATATCTATAAAAGACCTGGAGAGAATATGGGCTGACCAGGAGGTCAACGGGACAGGACTTTGGTCACCGGTCAGTTTTTTGTCTGTTCTTTTAAACGTGGAAGGGGGAAGGGAGGAGACGGGCAATGAGCTGTGAGCATCGGACGGAAATTGACATTTTCATTTAACGCTCTATGTTTGCCAACCCTGCTTTTCATGAAATCAGCGCAACACGATAATATTAGATGACACCGAACACAAAGCATCCAAAAATCCGGACAATGCACTCCACCTCCCAACCTACACAGTGTCTGACCCATCATTCGACTGCGACAACGACGTAACTCTCCTGAACGTTCTGATGTATCTCCACCAAATGCACGCCAATGTTACCGCTGCAACGCCCGCAACCCCTGAAACTTGGGATGTTCGTGAATACTTGCGGAATGTCCCGCTTTTCATACCGGGAGAGGATGGTCGAATGTCTGTTGGAACGCGGTATATTGTGCCGCCAGGGTCTGAGTTGTTTGTTTCGAGACCTAAACACCGGAGGGACACGCCGGGTGCGAACGTTTTGATACAGAACAATCCGCCCAACACGCTCATCACACGAGGAGACAAGTCAATGGAGGCGATGCGTATGAAGCCAATTCAAGGGCCAAATCAGGGGCCAAATCAGGGGCCAAATCAGGGGCCAAGGCAGAGGCCAAAGCAATCATAGAGTATCTCATACCCCATCTTTAGTTTTGTAAACGTGATCCATTGGGATCACGAGAGACCAATGGATCACGTGAGAGAAGATGCATGATATTTATTGAGAATAGAAAAACGATTTTTGACGGCTTGGATGAGTCTGGCGAGAAAGCATCCACAGAGATTGTGAGAGTGGCCCTAGATCCTATGATAGCGTTGTCATGACGACTTCAAGTTCGAAATTCGTTCCATTTGTGTCCCTCGAGAGATCACAAGCCTCTGTCACACCCTCCCCCGAAGTCTCCATTAGTTTTTTTGCACACGTTTCGCAAGTGTTCCCATACAGAGCGCTTACCTACAACGAACCCGTTCCTCCACGATGGCCGACCAGCACGATCGCTACCAAAGTCCCCTCGCCTCCCGGTACGCATCCCCGGAGATGGCTCATAATTTCTCTGACAACAAGAAGTTCGGAACGTGGCGGCGCCTGTGGTTAATCCTTGCCAAAGCTGAGAAGCAGTTGGGGCTCAAGGATATCACCGATGAAGCTCTTGAGCAGATGGAGCGTAACCTCGACAAGATTGACTACGCCGTCGCAGCCGCCGAAGAGAAGCGTCGTCGTCACGATGTGATGTCACACGTCCACACCTTTGGGGTTGCTGCACCCGCAGCAGCAGGCATCATTCACTTGGGTGCAACGAGTTGCTTCGTGACGGACAACTCGGAGCTCATTATGATGCGCGACGCCCTCGATATCGTTATCCCCAAACTCGTCAGTTGCGTCGACAAGCTTTCCCGTTTCGCCGCAAAATACAAGGACTTGCCCACCCTTGGCTTCACCCACTTCCAGCCGGCACAACTAACAACAGTCGGAAAGCGGGCGACGCTTTGGACACAGGAGCTGTTGATGGACTTGCGAAACATCCAACGTGCGCGGGACGACTTGAGGTTCCGTGGGGTCAAGGGTACCACTGGCACCCAGGCGTCTTTCCTCACGCTTTTCGACGGGGATCACGACAAGGTTGAGGAATTGGATCGGCTTGTCACCGAGATGGCCGGTTTTTCCCAGATGTACCGTGTCACAGGCCAGACGTATTCTCGTAAAGTGGATCTTGATGTATTGAACTCGCTCGCATCCTTTGGGGCTACGGCACACAAGATTGCCACGGATATCCGCTTGTTGGCCCATCTGAAGGAGGTCGAGGAGCCCTTTGAGAAGGACCAAATTGGGTCCTCCGCGATGGCTTACAAGCGCAACCCCATGCGGTCCGAACGTGTGTGCTCGCTGTCAAGACATCTCCTTGCTCTCGTCGCGGACGCACAGCAGACGAGCGCGGTTCAGTGGCTCGAACGAACCCTCGATGACTCCGCCAATCGCCGTATTTCGATTCCGGAGGCATTCCTTACCGCGGACATCGTCCTCACGTTGCTCCAGAACATCTTCGACGGGATGGTCGTTTACCCCAAAGTCATCGAGAGGAGGATTTCACAAGAGCTCCCCTTCATGGCGACGGAAAACCTCATCATGGCCATCGTCAAGGCTGGTGGAGATCGCCAAGAATGCCACGAGAAGATTCGCGTGCTCAGCCAAGAGGCGGCCCGGATGGTGAAGGAGGAAGGAAAAGAGAATGATTTGTTGGAACGGGTGAAGAAGGATGAATACTTTGCGCCGATCTGGGGTCAACTGGATGCCTTGCTCGATCCTCGCACGTTTGTGGGAAGGGCTCCCCAACAAGTCGACAAGTTTTTGGAGCTCGAAGTGAAGCCCGCCCTTGCCCCTTACCAGCAATTGTTGGCAGGTGGAATCAAACAAGTTGAATTGAACGTCTGAAGGGTGCGATCATAATGATCATTTGTACAAATGACCTGGTTTTCATATTTGGAACCAAAAACTACAAAAATATACACTTTTTTCATGAGGTGTGCAATACTGTGCAAACTATCCTGTACAGAAGCGAAACAGAAAAAAAAACCGACCATCTCCAACTGCATCCTCCTCCTCCAACGACAACCCTATTTACAACCATTTACGGAAGACTCTCTGCAATTTACGTTTGCTCTGCCGCAAAACGTAGTGGGTGGCATCGGCGACGTCTTCGACATAATCCCACGCATCAGTAACCCACTCGGGTTGTTTCTCATCACGAACACCAATGACTTTCTTCGTCTGCGCGATCCACCCCTCAAATTTGCCCCATGCGCCTTTCGCCAGTTTGGATCCTTGGGCGTGAACGGTCTGCGCAGACGCCTTGCTCTTGTCAGCCACGGCCTCTAGGACATCCCACGCATCTTTCGCCAGCTGCGATCCTTTGGCTTGCACGGTCTCAGCGGTGATTTTGGTCGCGTCAGCCACATCTTCCAACACATCCCATGCATCCTTAGCCAGCTGCGATCCTTTGGCTTGGACATTCTCGGCGGTGGACTTCGTCGCATCGGCCGCATCCTCCAAGGCATCCAGCACGCCTTGCGCGAGTGATCCCTGCATCTGCACCGCAGCGGTGGCCAACTCTTCCGTGGTTTGGGCGAGCTGAGATCGTAATGTAGATACACGTTCGCGTAGGATATTGACCCTGTGTCGCCATTCAAATCGCCATCGACCCAGCAACGAGGCTAAGAGACGCAAGGAAGTAGTCAAACCGCGCATAATCCATTCAATAACGGCAAGCATTGGGTGATGGTGATGATCAATAACGCTCTCAGGAGGGGTCTGTTCCGAAGCGTCCCCTTCCAGTGGAGGAGGAGCTCCTGCGTCTCCACTGCCGCTGGGATTCTCCTCCTCCCTGGTCGTGGGAAATCTTGCGATGTGGTGGGAAAGGGTGCATCGCTCACCTGTGTCGTCGAAGAAATCGTTTTCGTCTTCCTCCGCGTAACCTCCTCCTTCATATTTCGAAGTTACCTTGGAAGGTTCGGTGGTAGGTTCGGCGTATGCAACCTTTGGAACCGCTCCTGTTATTTGTTGATGAGAGGAAAACAGAATGGTACGTTTGATCCGTCCAATGTGTATGATTTTTGAAGAGAATTGATTTCGAGGAAGAACAACAAAAGACGAAGATACCCTACCAAACGTTTTGTCTGGTTTTGTCCTAAGTGCCTTCTCGACATATGGTGGGTATAAAGGACTCGGGACCGACGACACCGATGGCGTCAACGTGGACAAAGCGCGCGAAATATCGGTTGGTTCTGGAGTCAAATCCGACATTTGAGGGGAAGGCAGATTTTCGGCGCGCTGAACGAACAGCGGCACGAGCAGCAGGGTCAAGCCCAACAATACCAACGAGGAGTAAACAGTAAGCTGGAAAATCTCGCGCTCGGTGAGGGCGTGCAGCACGTCTCGCTGCATGAGTTTGTTGACGGTATATTGGACGCTTTTGAAGTGCCGTTTCATCAGCGCAACTATATCAAAGTCGCCTTTGTCAACCGGAGCGACGACGGCGCGTGGTGGGCGGGGTACTGAAACTGGGCCAGGGATGGATTCTTCCGGGGCCTCGCCTTCGGCGTTATCCCTATCCGCCGGTCCAGCGTCACCAACACCATCCTGCTCTTCCTCACCAACGTCAGTAACCCCTTCTACGTCGCTTTCCGACAAGCTTTCCACGCCACTAGACTCCTGTTGTTCACTTTTCAACACAGTCGTTGCTGGTTTCTCTAAGGCTGCAGAAACTACGTTTTCGCACAAACCCAGTGCGGCTTGTTGATGCAGAACTTTGATGTCAACCGCCCGAGTATTTCCGGCGGCGGTGGGACCCTCATCGGTCGGGGTTGGTGGGAGTGAGTGCTTTTCCTCGCTTTGGTCATCTTGAGCCCACTGAACGCTATCGTTAACCCAGACAAAATCGAAGACCTCCGAATCCGCTGCGGTTGGTGAACCTGCGCGAGGTTGAGGTTGGGGAAGAATTTTCAAAATCAGAACATTAGACAAGGCAGCACGCAAGCCAAGACCCCCATCCTTTTCAACACATTGATATCTGCAACCATTTCTGCTATTCAAGACGGGCGGGGCAACCAAAATGGCCGGCTGCAATTCCACCAGTGAGTAAGTCAACCAGACTTTCAATTCGAACTAACCTCCGGCGCTCATTTCGCCCAGTCAAACGCCGTACAAATGGAGAGCCTTTCTACGGCGCCCTGATGTGTGATGGGGGAGGCTTGTCAGTTATCAGTGTTTGTTTGGGAAAACGTGAGAAAGATACGTGGCACTTTTTGGAGGAAAGTTAGGTGGAGCAGGGTGAGCAGAGTTGGCTCCAGAGTTGGCTCTTGAGTTTATTCCCAAAGTATTTTAGGTCATACATAAAAAGACACCCCCAACCAACTACTCCCCCACCGACATTCCTCAGTGACCTTTGCTTTTTCGTCTTGGGTGTCTCAGCATGCAGTGCGTGGCAAGAGGAGACAAGATCTCATCTGATGTTGAAATTTTGTGGGTGGAGGCGACCCGGCCCCCCCGCCCCCCCCCCACGCCCCGTCTTTTTTAGATGTTTCTGGGAGCCGACACCGTGCCACCCCGGGGCGGGGCCCGG
>JADGJF010000286.1:0-25178 GCA_027596845.1 Quaeritorhiza haematococci | reverse complement strand
CGCCTGCACCCTCCCCATCCACGCCCCCCTACAAAACCTCAAAACATAAAACCCTTCATCACACGTAATAGCCACCAAATCACTCTCACTCCAATACACATTCCTCGCAACGCAATCCACCCTCCTCACACACGCTCCAGTTTCCCAATCGTAGAAGTTAAGGAAGGAGCTGGAACGGACACCGAGGAGTGCGCCACCGAAAATGCCTTCGGCGCTGTAGGTCGGTTTGATGGAGATGTTTTTTTCTTTGAAGTTTTTGTAGAGTTTGAGGCGAGAGGTTGATTCGCGGATTGCGTATCTAGAGAAGAAAGAAAATAAAAGGCGGGGAATGTGAGATATGAGTAACGACAAAGGTTTTTACAAAAAAGGTTTCCGCAAGCAAGCAATCAACAACAAAACTCTGGGAAGAAACAAGAATACTCACTCATTCGAATCCAAAGCCCACACAAACTCCAACGCGCTCCCAAAGCTCTTATTCCTCCACGCCAGCGCAGTATAAATAATATACTCTCCATCCCCACACACAACAACAAACCGGCCATTCGGACTGTGCTGCAAGGTCTGTGGGTAGACTTCGCAGTTCCCCAGGTCTTTGGTGGGGAGGGCGATGCGTTCGCCGTCTTTTACGGCGTCGTCAACGGAGGCTTTGACGTTGGCGGTTTGGATTTCGTTGTGTTTGGCCCAGATTATTTTGCCGGAGTTGTCCATGCTGACGGCGGGTTCTTCACGGCCGAGCTGGAAAGGGTGGTGATGATAAAGCAAGATTAGGGATCGCAAAGATCGATTGTTTGCGCTTTGTGCGGTTTTTGATACGAACCTTGATGGCGATAGTCCCCTCGTCGTACCCGAAGGCAACATCGTTGCTTCCGCGCATGTACGCCACAGCCCAGACACGTTCCATACCGTAATTCAAGGTGTTTTCGAGTCTGTAGGTGTTGGCGTGCCATATCCGGACTGTGCCATCTTCACTACCACTGATTATGATGGGCAGTTCAGGGTGGTAGCATATGACGGTCACGTTTTGGGTGTGGCCTTCCAAGGTTTGCACGCACGTCTTGTTTTGGTAGTCCCAAACTTTCACGAGCCTTTTGAAATGAAAATAAAAAAAGAGGGCGTCATTAGTCACTCAGTCCGCAAAGAGTACGAAGAAAGGGTCTCGAATTTAGCGGTTACTCACTTGTCATCGGCACCACTGACGAGGTACGGCTTGTCACCGCCGTAGTAATAATCTACACAGTTGACACCCTTTTCGTGACCTTCGAGGGTGTAGTTGGGGACCGGCGATCCAAGTGACCAAACCTGGGAGAAATCGAGAGAGAAATAATTAGATGATGCCCGTTATTCTAACATCAACATCAAATCATAGCATACCTTTATCGTCCGATCAAGCGAAGCACTCGCAAAAGTATTGATATCCTTCGGGTTGAAAACCACTTGCATAACATAATGCGTATGCCCCTCAAACACCATAACATTCCTCCACCCCTTCTCCCAGTCCCACAACTTGATCAACATGTCATCAGAACTGGTGAGGACATAAGGCTGCGACGGGTGGACGGCGATACTCCGAATGTAGTCCTGGTGGGCTTCGAAGGTGGTGACTTTTTCGTGTGTGTTGTAGTTGAAGACGCGGACTTGCATGTCGTCGGAACCGGAGATGAGCCATGATTTGCGGGGGATGAACTTGGCCGCGCGGACAGGGAGGTCGGTGACTTCAAAGGTTTTCACGAGGTTCTGTGGGGCAAAACGAGTGAGAAGATGTCAGTTGAAAAGGAGAATAAGGCGGTTCTGGAAGCATGATTATGATACGCACCTGGTTCTCATGGTTCCATATGAAGATGTTACCGTTGTAGAGTGCTGCGAGCAGCCATGGTTCTGTCGGGTGGAAGTCGACCGCCTTCACACGGTCAGACCGATTTGAGAGTTTCCTCTGTGGATGCAATGTTTCGAACGGTCAATCGTCCGAATCAAAAAAGGTAGGAAAGGGAATTGAACATGTATGCGACATGACTTACCTTGATCTCCAGACGGAGTGGCTAAAGGATGGATCAAAAAACAGAAAGATAACACGTTACGTTGATTAGTCGTGGTCGACAAGGCGAATGGCGGTGGTCAGGACATCATTCCCAAAACCGAAAATCCAGTGTTCAGGAAACTCTTTCATCGTTTGATCTGTGTCGCTACTCCTCCTTCCTCTTCCCCATGAAGCGAGCAACCATGTCAAGCTTGGCCCACCAAAACAAACAGAAGCGCGACACCATCTTTCCAACAAAACAACCCCGATTTCCAAGGCAGAACTTTTTTCAGCAATTACCATGAGTTCTTTCGTTCAAGGGGGGTAACAGTTCGGTGATATCCAAACTCGACAGCAGTAACACTTTCCGGGGTAATCTTCCAGGAGGGTGCAGGAGAGAAGAAACAAGTATGAGTGACGGATTGAATTCGAACATGGATTTGGGTTCATGATCAGGCGATCAAAGTTGCCGTCGTCGTTAAGGAAGGAGGAAAAGAACCCCCATGCCTTGATGAAACGAATTGGGTGCCCAGTACCTTAATGTGCCGAAAGCTTGCCGGTTTTAGGGATTCGAAAAAGCAGGATAGCAGGAGTGTCTTCCGGGTAGTGGGCGGCCGTATGCGCAATGTCCCGGTCGCTCTGATCGAGGGGGTGAATTGACCCTGCGAATGGACGTCGGCCTCTGTTTCTCGCAAGGCGCAGGGAGAGTTGACTGTTCGTGGAAGGTTGGTTTTTTGAGTGATACGAGACCCCTGCCTTGAATGTATGTGTTCGTCTGACAGCCAAAAATGGTAAAGCCAAAGTCGAGGCTGCATTTGATAGGAAACGGTGAATGCTGGGGACAAGCGCCCGCGTGGGAGGGATGACTTTCGCATCAAGGGAAGGAACAAGGGGAAGGCGTTCATACCACGGACACTTCATGAAAAGACCCAAGACCCTCTCTCGCCCGCGAAACGGCGGCGGCGGCGGAAGGCAAATTAATTCCGTCGGTGGAGCAGAGCGACTGAGGATAGGAGAAAGGGGTAAAGAGTGCTCAGGCAGGCAGGCACAACCGCGGCGGGAAAGGGAGGCCTCGCAACCAATACACTCCTGCACTTTCCACTTCAAGTCTTGGTCTAACATTTCTTACTTCCCCCTGAACCACCAACCATTCGTGTGAAGAAGACATTGAAAACTAAAGCCCAACAGAGCGAAGCCGACCTGTTGAAATACCTTCTCCAAACTGCAACACACAAACATCCATGCCTTGCGTTCTGCAATTGTTGAAACGTGCAGAATCCATGCGTTTTTATCCCTTTCTTGTCGGTTCCCACCCTGATGATTGTGCCTCAGGAGAATCGACCTCAAAAATGGTATCGGCACTGCACCTTTCACGTCGCAGAACGTATCGAAATCTTGTTGGAGTCTTGCTGTACTCGTGGAATTCGAAAGACACTACTGGTGTGGAGGAACGGCCCATACACTCTACTTTTTTCCTCAAACTTACCAAAGCGTTTCCTACACTTTTCGAAAAGGAAGGAAGGCATGTTCTTTTTTGCTGACAAAAACTTGCTAGAAGCCATGTGAATCGAACAATGGAAAGTGATGTCTTCAATAACGCTCATAAAGAGAAGGTGAATGCCAATACAATATAAGTGAAAGCAAGCCATCACCATCCGTCTGACGTATCCATGGTTCAATCCAGAAAAGTCATATTGACGAGGAATCGAAACTCCTTTTTTGCCTTGTTTCTTCCCTCAAAGTATTTACTGCTGGTATAATCAGCAATGAATGCGAAGCAGGCTTGTTTAAAGCAGCGGATAGCTACTCCCCCTTTCCCTTTTCAGTCCATATCCGTTGCAAGTCTTCAGAAACCAGCTCTTGGTTTGCTCTTGGTTCCTCAGGTGGTTTCTGGACGCCAAAGTATTATACATAACTTTGACCGCTTTGACCGCTTTCTAGCATTGGCATCAATATCCAGATTAACATCCCAACTGCAACCGAATTGCTGATGGGGCCCTCAATTCCAAACATCCAAAGGCCGATGCTTCTTGGGCTCATCTGTTGGTGACGCCCTGAGGGTCATTCGAGCTTCGACGTGAATCTTTATGAAAAGCCAATTACAGTAAATATGCTATTTGGTGCTCAATTCACGTTTTGGTCGGTATAGGTTGGCGACAAACATAGCTTTTTGTCTCAGGTTTGATGATCCGACCGCCCGACAGATGTCAGAGAAGATCCCAAAACTATATAACTACATTCAATCTACATATCAAGTTTTCCAAAACTCCAAACACTAACGAAGAAAGAAAGAGCAACTTCGTCAGTCAAAGCTGCAAACAGAACGACGTTTCCACCGTCAAATTATGGGCGAGACCTGTCGGGCTCTGTTACGCGGCTGCAGTTTAAGATTGTAGTTTTCTTTCTTCAGATACAAACTCTTTATGAGATACGAACCCCTAATGGAGAGTCTCAGAGAGGAAGGGGGATGGGAAAAGGAGCAAGATGCAAGAGCCTAAGGACAGAAGAGGGGGAAAAGGATCTTCACTTCACCTATCTGTTGATAAATTACTGCAAATCCATCAGATGGTTGTTCTGTTGACATTTACTCGGTTCAATTCGCAAATGTTGCATCAGTTACGTTAACATTGGCGTTCCTGTTTTTTTCTGGACGTTTAGGTAGCCTCATATGGGCATGCCTTCAATCTGATAAATCTTAGACTAAGTTTTTTCATCTACTTTACCTTGTACATCAAATAAAACTGCAAAAACACCAGCGACAGGCGAGACCGCGTGTTCCAGACATCTGTGAATTATACTGAGTGTGACTTCTAACTTTTTCTTCTTATCCACAGCAGTTGGATGCCTTCGTAAATGAATCACTATCTGTTTTCCTGTGGTTCATTCCTTACTTCCTAAAACGTCCTTGATTTGATTCATCCACTCTAATTCCAAACTTCTTGTGGCACACTCACAGATTCCACTTTAATGTTGAATTATCACGTACAGAACAAAATCGTCTTGTCTACAGGATATAGACGATCCGGGTGTTCAATCCACTTTCAATCATGAAACGTTTGGTTTATTTGATTTTTTGTCTCGTAATGATTATCACGACGATCTCAGCCGCTTCCGACTACAACTCACCGGCAAATATGTCTCTTACGCACATTAACAAAAGGGAAAGGCAAAGGGAGAAGGGAGAAGAGGAGAGAAGGAACCTATCATAAAAACAGAATGTGGAGTTCTCTGGTCATTTGCGTCCAACTTCCCTGCCTGTGGCGTTACTTTGATCTTTCAGCCAACGTCCGCCATTCTGTTTTTCATGCATCTGACGGTTGCTTCACTCTTGACTAAACATTGATGTGCCTGTGCGAATCGGGGGCCGAGCAAATAAGGTTATCAACCATATGTAATCAAGTTGAACACAGGCGGGTATTGGCTACGAGCTGGACAAACGACCACGAAATCGTAAGTTCAAGACACTTACTTCATGATTCAGAAATCCCTCGTAGTAACCAATTTTTTCTTCCAAACGGAATGAAGATGTCAAGAACAGCAAAGACGGAGATCGTGGGTTTAAAGTACCTTGCTTGTGATCAGCAGAGATATCGTATCGAAATCACTTCAATCACTTCTTTTTACAAATATACCGCAAAAACCAAGTGCGAAGACCAAAGGTTCATACACATCGATCATTCGTTGGCATATCACCCTATTCAAATCAACACCCCGAAACAACTAGCACGGTGATGATGGGTTCAAAACCAGTTCAAAGCACCTTACTTCGCACAATCAATAATTGTACAAGTTGAACACTTTTTAATTAAAATCAAGAGGAAAAGTAGGGAAGTAGGTGATGCGTGTGTTTGATTCACTTCTTGATCACGTCTACGTCAATTTAGTGTGTATATGGAGAGTGAATGGTGGACACTTGCTTCAACTTGCCCCGTATATAAAGAGGGCGAGTTTTGAAAAGTTTGCAATGGTATTGGTGCAGACACACTTCGCGAAAATCGTGGGATTAAGACACCATACTTCGTGATCGTGTAATGCGTGAGATTTTTTTTTCTACAGTAGCTTGGTTTTCTGAAAAGGAACTCACTCTGCGATCTCCAGTCAGTGAATATTTTTCACTGCGGCAGGATAATACTGCCGGTGGTCCGAGGCCCTTGGGAATGGGTGAGGGCGTCGATCGCAGACAGGGGTGAGTGCACTAGTGGGCTAGAAGATATCATAGCAATGTATTGAGAATACGTGCATGGTGTAGAGAATACTAAGGGGGATGGCCTACTTTGATGGGCCTGAAGAGCTCTAAAGCTGGCTCTAAAGTACTCCTCCTTCCTCCACCGCCTTCTCTTTCCTTCTCTTTCCTTACCTGTCCTCAAACTACGCCCCTAATCTCGCCGCTCTAACCTCAAGTGTCCCGACACATCCCGGTAGTTCCCCTTCGTCTATTCTACTGTCCTGCACCCCTCTATTCAGCCCCGAGTCCGTCTCTGTCCTTGTCCCTAGGCCTGTGTCCGGTACGCCCACCTGTCCTCGGATTCGCGTCCCAGCTTCTCCCAACTCGTCCGTCCTGCGAACTTTGATTGTCAAGATTTGAGATTTCATTTCAGAAACCATCGGGGTAACGTTTTCTTGCAAAACCAATGCAAACTGGCAATCCGTGTGTTTAATCCACGCTTTATCATACGAATTTCGGTGGATTGATGCTTTTTTGTCTCGTAATCATGGTGATTTCAGCTGCTTCCGCCGTCAAATTACGGGCCAGGTATGACCTCGATGCAAAAAACAAACGCAAAAAGGGGAGGCCAGGGGAAAAGAAGTTGAAGAAAAATAGGTAGATGACGAGAAATAGAAACAGAATGTGGCCCCTCAAAATTGCCGTGTCCGGCTACCATCCGTAAACGTGCATGAAATGATTTTGAAATTCTATCATTCATGTATTTTGGGCGGTTGCTTCTTATTTTGAAAATATCAGCACCTAGAAAGTGGTCAGAGAAGATTCGAAAGCTAGTACACATATTCGAATTGGATTTGCATTGCAACGTTCTCAAAGCATTGAACACTACAGTAGAATGCCGCTTTCCACATGCATGTCAAAATCAGTGTCGCTGACCGAAGGCACGGTGTGTGCATCCAATAGTCCGAACACAACAGAAAGATCGCGGGTAAAAGACTCCCCGGATATCAATACTGCATCTGAAGACTGAATTCGACTTTCTTTTTAAGTCGATCGAGATACCAAAACAACCAAGTGCTGAGATCGTGGGTTCAAGGCACTGTACTTTGCTTGATTCCTCTACGAAGCCTGCCTCTTGAAGGACTGCTTTTTCGGTTTGATTATAGGAGGATCTCATATTTCAGCTGGATTTTCAGATTCATGAACATTCATCTGTGCAGTTTCCTGCCATCGAATCACCCACCCTATCTCCATCACTCCCCAGACCCACTCATACCACATCTGACACTCGTAAGGATTGCACAATTGTACACACCATGATGGGTCCTTGCTACCCTAGTACCGACCCTTCTTTTCACGCCACTACAAGACCCCTGGATACGCCGCACACGGCTCTGATGTTTAAGAAAGTTCGTTGAACGACATAAGCCTTACAGTTTTCCAGCAAGAGTGATGTCAAGAAAGATGACGAGGTCCCGGAACGTCTTTCCATTTGTCCTTCTACCAAGAAAGCACATAGGAAGGCTTGCAACGTCCATCACGTTGAGTATCTGCGCTGCTGTGTTCAAATCCACACTTATCGCATTGGTTACATCGCATAGAAATATCGAAAACCCTTCTCTTTGTTTGCGCGAGCGCAGACAGATTTGTGCAAGATGTCCCAGACACACCTCTCATCTGACGGTGTCTCGCGAACATGTCCTCAATTTTTCATTCTAAAATTCTTTTGACTTTTGGATATATTCAACCTTTTCTTGATCGCTGCGTATTTTACTATTTGCGCTTGACCCGTCTCCCGGTTTGTTTGAGTATCTTGAGTATCTTCCATCTTCATCCTTGATCAGGAAATAGGGGAACGGATGGGCCACTGTGCAAGACGGACGAGAGGGGCGTGGTTAGGACACGAATCAGAGGACGGTTCGGGACATTGGATATTGGACACAGGCGCAAGGGCGGAGAAGGACGTGGGGGCTGAATGGAGAGGCGCGGGAGAGTAGAATAGACGAAGTGGACCTATCTGGACTCGTTGGGACCCGTAAGGTTAGATCGGGGACATTGGGGTGGTGGTTTGAGACACATATGGAAGGAGAAGGGCTCGGCGACGGCGGAGGATGGTGGAGTCCTTAGAGCTCTTCTTCAGGCCTATATAAGCAGGTCATCCTCCTTAGTTTAGACTACACACGCGCGAGGGTACCTTTATCTTAATATATTATATGATGAACCATATTTGACCCTTCTATATGATCATAAGCCCATCTTACGCGCTCGACCCCGCTACGACTTATGCCCTCACCTCCTTCCCGAGGGCGCGGGACCACTACGACACGACTCGCCACATTCGTCACAAAGAATACTGAGGGGGGATGGCCTGCTCTTATAGGCTTACAAGCTCGAACTCATCATATCCGATTCCTTATCCGCCGCCCTTGCGCTTCCGTATTAATTGTTGCCTGATGATGCGGAGGGGGTGGCGGGTGAATCGGTTGACGCAGAGGGCCGTTTCACCAGATCCCGGCGTTGATCTTCATCCATGCTCTCCCTCCGTCATCTGCATCCATTCTCTCCTACGCCGTTGTCTCCTTTCCTCTCCACTTTCGCTCATCCACTTCCTTCTCCACGGTTTTACCAATCTTCGCTGACGCTTCGGGAGGCAGCGGTTGTGATGGCCGCAACCACAACAATGGCAACGACGATGAAGACAGCAGTCCATTTCTTTCCAAGCCCTTGCGAGCTCAGAAAAGTGGCCCTGTTGAGATCGTCTACTGAGCTTCCAAGGGCTTGGGATGAGAATACCGGGTGAAGATAAAGTTATTTTTGAACAGTTTGTTCTCCATATTATTGTCAAGTTACCCCACTTCCTGACACGCCAACACTTCAATCCTGGGGTTTCGCATCAGAAAAGTGACCGAAGTTTTTCCTGATTGTCAATTTCAACAATTTTCATTATCGTCCACGAAGGATGAGCAAATAACATCTTCACCATGAACTGTCGTTTTCAATTTGCAATTGTTGTAATCCCGTCGGTTTTCAGTGATATCCTTTCAATGTAGCAGACGTGTAAATGCCACTATGAGGGCGCGTTGAATAAGGGTGGCGAACTTGAGGGACTATTGCGGTTGAGATGTCCGATTCATGTCGTTGCATCATTTCCTACGGTTTAAAGGCTTTTTGCCTACAACAGATTCCCCGATCGCTACGATATCGTCACTAGTCCCCATCCTGAGTCTCGATCCGAGAGTTCAGAAGAACGACGACGACTTGCATATGATGCGCGCTCAATCACGATCGTCAGATTTGGAGGCTCGTCGAAGCAACAAAAAACCCCGCAGAGTTCTGCACCAACTCCACCTTTTTGTCACATGCATTGACCAAAAATGAAATTCTGAAACACGTCACCTGGCAATTGCTCTCGTTTTCTTCTTCCCTTTCCTCTTAATCAACAGGGGATAGAAGTTCAGAACAATGAACGCCCACTCTTATTTTCAGCTTCTGATTGACCAATTGCCAACGCACCCTTGTCTCTGATCCTGAACATAATATACTTTTTATGCCCAATCACAGAAACCAGAATAGTATTTGTTTACCTTGGAGAGCTGCTCGACCGCCGGGTCTCAAACAGTCAACCACGAAAAAGGACGTGAACCACATGTGATCGAGGAAGAGACCCAAAGAATTTGTTATTTAAGAAGTTGAAGGAACCTGGGCGGTTCAAGACGACGCGATCTCGTTGCACGCCTTGTCACGCCAATCTTTGTCCCAATGCTTCGAAATAGGGAAAAACACACCCGTCCTTTGGCAATCGCGGCGTCTGTCGTAAACGTCCTTGTATGGTACACGAGCGCCATTGAAAATCTCTTTCCCTTCTAGTTACCAACAGAAGTTCGTTTTCTTTCGCAAAGGCAATTTTGTTAACCTGACGTTCATCCCTCCCTTCAACACGCCCAATTTTTTTGAACTCGGCCAACGAAACCTTTACAGCGGTTGCTCATGCGGTCTCTGGTATCTTTCGAATGGCATCTGGGCTCTATTCGCCCTCTGGCTCATCCAACTCCCCGTCTCCATCCTCATCTTCAATATTTCCAGTAAATACACAACCAAACCACACCTTCTCAACACGACACAACTCATCACCACCATCCTCGCACTCTCCTTATCCCTCATCTCTGCTGTTCTTGCGACGACATCGATATCCTTTCAATCCACAACCTCCTCAGTATCCATCGACACCTACCTCCTAAATGTTTCGTGGATTATGGGCGGCATCCTTCTCCCAATCACGTCCTTCATACATATCTTTGTGTTCAGCTTCCAATGCTCGAAGCTGTTGAGACGGTGTGCGGAAACGGGGCTAGCTCAATCCCACCGCCGTGTGTCGCCGGATGGGGTTGGACCCGGGGAGACCACAGTTGAGAAACAGATGTTGATTGTGCCAACGACTTCGAATAAGACGAAGACGTTTGTTGTGGTGGGCAATCCTTCGGCGACATCGTTCGCGCCAGCACGCATTAACGACGCTTGAGCTGATTTGGGGGTATTACGAATTTCGCAGATTATGATAATGGATAGCGTGGCAACGTGATATTGTTGTCGGCGCAATTCCCACTGACACATAATATTGTAAACAAGTCTTCTGCAATATCATTACTTCGAGTTGTTTCTATCACCATTTCGATGGAAGGGATGGAAGGCCTTCGTAAATAGGTGAACACCAAAGGAATTGACGCGGATGTGTCGCGAGTGTTCAACTCTATACATGTCAAAAGCAACGATCTGATAACTGGAAGCATATTTTTCAAATGCTTGCAAACATTCTGAGCAACTTTCACATGTGTAAGGAGAAATAGTATACGGAGATGCATATGGCCAGCAGATTTTCTCAGATGGCCTAAAAGAAAGATGGGAAACCGTGAACGGCATCTTTGTCCTCGAACATTGATTGTTTGGACAATTCAAGCCAGCTCCCCCTCACCCATAAATCCCCCAGCCGCAGCAACACTAAGATACCGATCCAACAACCCTTCAACCCACCCCCGCATCTCAACCAAAAGTGCCACGGAGGAGGTTGCCCTATTAATATACCAAGTACGGTGAGTAATTTCTTCGCACTCAAACCGCCACCGTTGCTTACGCCGCTCTCATCATCCCACTTCCTCAGCGACATCGGCAAGTGAAGGCCGTTTTGAAGTCGTGATCGTTAAATGTTGAGGGCCGGTGATGCAGACTGGTGTGTAGAAGGGAGCTGGATCAGTAAGTGGCATTTCCGGCTGTCGCGCGGGCGTGCTTTTGAATCTTCATATCACTGGTTCTCGGTAATGGAAGTGGTGGCGGTATATTTTCACGCAGCGCGTGTGTGATCGTTTCCTTCAGGTGCCCATCTCTGCCTCTGTATCGCTGGGCCTCTTCCCTAAGCAAGCCCAGAACTAGAATGTACCGTGACTCGAGGAAAGGATCTAAATGAAATTCTCAAATCTTCTATGATAAGCACATGCGCACCTCCGTAATCCCTCCCCCGCCAACGTTGAGTAGTCTGAATTGGAATCTAGAAAACCTTCCAGAAGCTTCAAGTTTCCATGCGTCAGTTATTTTCACAGCAAGGTCGAATTATTGAAGTTGGAACGGACCACGGTTTGATTCGGCCTTGATTCGCGATTTGACGTTCAAACCACTCACCCAACATTCAGCCAATCAACTTCGTCCGTTTGAGGACGAGAAAAAGGAACTCGACAGGGGTCGTCATCAACACGTGAATGCGTCTCCGAATTTTGGATTCCATTTTAATGACCAATCACATTAAATCACGCCTGGAAAGCACAACAACATCGTTCAAGTGTAAATCCCAAACAACGAGATTAAACTACTGCTTCTCCAATCACTGACATAAGTGTAGACCACTCAGGAAACACATTATGATCGAATGGCAAACTAAATCGCCGATCAGGGCTTTTTTAATAGTTCTTTGTTTGTTATCTATCTATCTAGTTCTTTGTTTAAGAATGCAGGTATCGGGTCAGTGTGAGAAAAGGAAAAGGAAAAACAAGAGCAACCAACTTGTGGTTGTGATTGATTTCTATCTGTTGGAATAAGAACGGTTCTATAGATGAAATTCGCCCACATCCATCTCCTTTCCAACGTTTTGATATCGGCTTTCTGATACCTAGAGCGCTCTTTTTCCTGATCTCATTTGCAACATGGGCGGAACGTGGGACAGCGTCAACGATTTGGAGCTTCGCAAAAGTCTCCAAAGCTCGCATAACCTCGCCATCTGGACCTTGGTCCTCAACATTATCGTCAGGTAACTTCTCTCTTTATTTGACAAGTATTTTCCTCTCACATTTCTTTGAGTTCCTTGAGCCACTTTTCATGTTGCCATCGGTTGCCGTGCCTTTTTTCACTCATTTCCTACCTTCTACCACAATCGAACTTTCGCAGCGGCTGCTCCACCGGTCTCTATTACGTTTTTAACGGCATCTGGGCCGCCTTCGCCCTCTGGTGTCTCCAAATTATCCTCACAGTCCTCGTCTTCATGCGCTCGCGCACCTACAAGACCGAGCCCGCTTATCTCAACTACATCGCGATCAGCTTGAGCGCCCTCTGCTTCATCTTCTCCCTTGTCTCGGGCGCCCTCGCGACTTCGGCGGTCACACTGATTATCATGACGCTGTACGAAGGCTGGGATCAGTTGTATGCTAGCTGGGTTTTGGGGGGCGTTATTTTGCCGATTTTGGCAGGGTTAAACTTGGTTGCTTCGAGCCTTCAATGCTGGTTTTTGAGCAAGAAGTGCAAAGAGATGGCAGGGCAAGGAGGTAGAAACAAGGTGTCGGTGTAATTCTACGACGTTTGTACCCCCCCCTCTCTCTCTTTTCTTTCGCCCCCGCCCAGCTTTGTATCGCGTCATCTTTTCTTTCTTTGTGAAATTGTATACCATACAAGTAATCGCATATGTGTCTGCGATGGAGTCTAAGTCAAACATACCAAGATCTACCAACGATAGTTTGCAAAATTCAGTTTCTTGATGTGATCGAGATGTGGAGGACATGAAGATTAAGATTCGGGGAAGAAGGTCCTTACTGGCGTGGCGTGGGTCCACTTTCACTCATGATCAGTAAGGACTACGGCGTGTGGCCAGAAGCTCCGTGTCCGTTTCCTGTCTCTATAATCGCTATAAATTTCTACCATGGTTTCCCCGTTTACCCTAAAAAAGAAAAATCTCCTCCACCACCAGTCTTGCTCTCCATCATCAGAAAAATATCGAAAACCATCGCCCCTCTGCCCTGCTATGATGTCACCTGCTTCACCGCATGCACTTCTCTGGGTTTGGGGTTGGCCCTGCTCACCAACAACTCTCAACCCCCATAATCACCCTGTTTCGTTCGTGACATCAAAGCATCCAGGAACTTTTCACACTCTGTTTGCATCATAAACCTGGTAATAAATGAGGCTGTGCATTCCGAACTCCAAAACTCACATGTAGGCGGAAACTTCAGATTCACGGCGATAAACCATAACAAAGTAATTTGACTGGGTAAATCCCAATGCCAATCATCCAATCATTGAATCGAGCCGCACAAACAAACGTGGGTCTAGAACGCTGAATAGGATGGAAACAATTTCCAATCACGGACCGCAATGAGACAGTGTTTGATGCAAACATGATCGGGTATCGGATCGATTTTTAGTAGCCTCTGTTTGGGATAAAGAACCAAATAAAAAAAGGTACTGAAATCTCGAATTTCCCCCTCGTTTATCCTTCAAACATTTTCCTATCGATTTTCTACTAGCACCCAGCCCGAGCGCCTTTCCTCATCGACTTTATCAGCAAACATGGGTGCAACATGGGACAACGTCAACGATTTGGAGCTCCGTAAAGGTCTCAAAAGCGCAAACGACCTCGCAATCTGGACCTTGGTTCTTAATATCATCCACAGGTAAGCAAAACTCATCCATTTATTGAAGACAACACCCATTTCCGTACATTTGTTTGCGCCCAGAGTTTCATTTTCAGGTCCTCATTGATTCCCGTGCCTTTCCTCACTCTTTCCCTACCTCTCAACCCATGGTCGACCTTTCGCAGCGGCATCACCTGCGGTCTCTGGTACGTTTGGAACGGCATCTGGGCTATCTTCGCCGTTTGGTGTCTCCAAATTATCCTCGCCATCTTCGTCTTCCTCCGCTCGCGCACCTACAAAACCGAACCCGCTTATCTCAACTACATCGCCATCACCTTGAGCGCTCTCTGCCTTATCTTCTCCCTTATATCGGGCGCCCTCGCGACGACGGCGATCACAGAGATTCTCGAGACGCGATGGAACTGGTCGACATTGGAAAAGTTGCATGCTAGCTGGGTTTTGGGTGGGGTTATTTTGCCGATTGTGGGAGGGTTGAACTTTTTCATTTCGAGCCTTCAGTGTTGGTATTTGAGCAAGAAGTGCAAGGAGATTGCCGGGCAGTACAAAGTCTTGCCGGCGTGATTCTCACAACATTTGTTTAGAGGTTTTGTATACCAACAGGTTCTCCCCCCCGCCAACCTCCCTAGCCAAATGCCTTTTCCACTTTACTTTCTTATCATTTGCATTGTAAGCAGTAAACCCAGGAGCAAGTGGAAGAGATGCCTTTCTTAGTCATCCACTTTCGCCCTCCATCGTACACAATGTTGACATTTCCATTTTTCTTTGAGGCTTCGGAGTGTTTTGTATTCATTCCCCTTTCGCCCAACTGGTTAAGAACCTCTGGAAATAGATTATCCTCCATATGTTTTATCTACATTGGGTGGCGAAAGATTTGAAATTGGGTCGGCATTATGACCCAGGGACCGACAGAAACCCGAAGATAATTTAGGGATTTAAATATTTGCCCGCAGTCGAACATACTAAAGAACGCCCATACTTCCGCCACCTAACCATTGGCAGTCCTCCTTTCATTTTACGTTTACCGTGCTTGGTTCTGTACAGTATGTTCAAGAAGAAAGCCACAGCCAACTTGGGCGAAAACGCAGCCCCCCACCTTCCGACCCCTTTTTTCCTCTTCCCAGCCAGCTTCCCAGGCCCCACCATCATCAAACTACGGATCTAAATTCTGCCCTTTGTGTGGTGGCAATCCCGCATAATGGTTCCTCACAAACTTCTCCTCTAGGAACAACTTCAATCTCGTCGCCGTTGATGTGGACTTTTGATGCATTTTCGGGATATACTGTTCGAAAATGAACATGAGGAGTTTTCGGGCTTGGGTTTGGTAGGTTTGGACAAAGGCGTGGCCGGCGATCTGGTGGTATGGCATGGTGGACGAAAAGGATGTGAGTTTAAGTTAGTTCCCGTGGATGAACGATGCGTGTATTTTACGGGCAAGGGTGACTCGTGTCCTTCTTACCTCCAAAAATGTGTATATGAGCTGTGCGGTTATCCTCCTTGGCGTCAGGTTCAATATTCGTGCAAACCATATCCATGCATACTTCATCCCATGCACATTATTGCCGTCTTCAAATGAATCAAAAAAATGGAAAGTTAAAGCCAAACCCACAAGTGACGTCCCAAACACAAACTGCTATACCAGACTGGCTAAAAAGATGGAAGAAGGAAAATTACCTTCCAACTGAACAATCGCTGCATAAAAAGCAAGAATGCCACACATCCGCTCATTATACTGTATTTCCGTCTCGAAGTTGTCGTCGTCTTTTTTCTTATATCGGGCCTTTTTGCGCCAATCGTCGTCGGATTCACCCTGCAACAGCCAGAGGGAAACTACCATATCAGCCACAGCGAGATCTACCTCGGTGAAAGGAAACAGAGTTCGAACACACGACCGATACTCACGGGTTCTTTCTTTGTGTACTTCGGAATTATATACGGACAAGCTTTCATCAGCCTCCCGAGTAGAACCGGTAAAAACTCCGCGTGCTTGCTCAACAGTTTCACGCACGTTAGAGCAAGTGGAAAGGCCATATCAATTTTCACAGCCACTTCTTTTTCTGCTTGCCGCTGGAACATATCAAGTCACGTCATGAAATGTGCACCGAGGATAACGAAAGTTAGTAAACTCAGATTTGTCTACAGCTTTTTGCTTTTAATGGAATGATACTTACGACAAACATCTTGGCCGTGTAATCCATGAGCCACTCGTATCCAATTTGCGAAAGCTGCTTTCCCTCGTTGAAAACCTGGTCCAAAGCCGTAGCCTGCCATACGATATCGCACCAAAATGAGAGTACATTCAATGATTCAAGACTGAAAGCGCTGTCAGTAGTTGAATGGGGCCTTACCGTCTCGATAATCTTGCTCACAGAATGCCTCAATTGTCCGACGCGAGCGGTGACAATCATTTTCCGCTCAAATAATGCTTTCATAAGCTGCATGTTGCTTCCAAGGGCAGCTTTGCCTTCTGTTTTAATTTTCTATTTTTGAGGGGTGAGGTGGTGAGTTGAGATCTAGGGTTTCGTAAAACGATACAACGACAGTTTCGGTGTCATAAGGGTCTTACCGCAATTTTCTCCAAATATTGTTTAGCTTCCTTCCACGCCTCAACGGAGCAATATCCCGGATCCTGCACCGTAGAAGATGAAGAATGGTCTTCATCAGAACACGCTTGCACTCAGTAATAAATGAACCTTTTGACATTACTTACACATCCGGCATCCTGTGCTTCTTTCAGAGCCTTCGCCTCAGCTTTCGCCTCAGCTTCTTCGCGTGCGGCCTTCTTCGCTTGTTCTTCCTTCCGAATCCGTTCCTGGTTTGCCTCCTCCTCCGCTTTTCTCCGGGCCGCTTCAGCCTCAGCCTTTTTGCGAGCTTCCTCCTCGTTTCGTCTTCGTTCTTCTTCCTCCTTCTTTATCCGAAGTGCTTCTGTTGCTGCTTGTTCTTCGGCACGGGATTGACGGATACAGGCTTGCACTGACTTCACAGATATTTCCAGGATATCAGATCAGTTGGTTTCAATTATGCACTGATGACAGCATGCCAAAGTTTGTGTGGACCTACTTTCTTCATTTGAAGAGTTCGTGACTGAAATTCCGCTACGCGCTGGCGCTGTTCCCGAAATCTACTCTTTGGGCAGAAAGAATTGAGAGCGCAAGACATCAGTCGCATGCCTCCCAACCGACCCTTCCCTTTAGACGTTATCTGCCGTCAACTTACCCTTGGTCGATCTCAGTTTGCCGTTGTCTTACATGTGCGGGAGGAGAAAAGAGATGTGACAATGCTGGGGATGCTGTTTCGACACGAGATGGGACGCCGACGTCTTCCGGGGAAACATTCTCTTGTCGAGCAAGAAAGCTGAACATCTCCAGTTCAGAGGCCTTTAACGTCATTTTCCTCTACGTTGGGGCAAGCGTAGGTGAGCAGGATGATATCAAGCATTCCCTCCCGGTCGATTCACTGATGCACAACTATTGAGAGAAGCATTCGTTCCCCACGGAAACTTACCCATGCTTCATCTTGCAATATAGCCGCCTCAACCTTCGCGGTATCTTTTATTTTGGCCAGCCTAACTGCCCGAGCGAATTCATTTTTGCTGATCGATTCTTCTATCGAATCCGCATTCGCAGTGGGAATGGAGCCTGGTATGTTTGCTCGGACACTTGTTAATATGGAGGGTGAGAGTGAGGGTGGGCTGACGGACTTGGTTGAATGCTTTGAGACGATTTTCGGAGTGCCTGGGAAGTGACTCTCTTTTCCAGGAGATTTGCGGATGCCGATGCTGTCCAATAATTGGTATTCAACGTTCAAAGTTGGTTCGACGAGGAAACATGGACAAAGACAATTCAAGTTAGTATGTGGGTGTTGCGTTGCCATGAAACCGGATCAAGATTTCAAGGTCACGAGCTGCAAAGGTAAACGAAAATGCTAATGATCTGTCAGCACCGATTCGCCGACGGTCTCACCTCGGCCCCTCGTCTTCTTCAAGCAGCCCAATGCGCATGTTAAGGTATTTTGTCGCTGACTCGCTGTCGAACAGCCGTCTGGGTGATGTACGACGAAGGGAAGGGTAACACGAATTTCGGCATCAGGTGTGCATTAAACTCTGACCTCCTAATGTACCATGAATTGGGGAGCATCCCCCTTCAAATATAACACGGCGATTCAAGGGGTGAGCGCCGAAAGACAGAGCTACTGACCTTATTAAACTTACTGAGTCCAGTGAGTCTACTGCTTGAGTTGCTTGGGTTGCTGGAGGGCTGGCGAAGATAACTAATCAAATCCCGAAAATGAAGGAGGGTATTTGGAAAAATTGGACTGGAGCAGGCCTCTCGACAACTTCGACATGCTTTATTGATGGCTTCAGACATGATAGAACTAACGACGGTTGAAGAGAAGAAACCTTGAAACGCCCAACAAGTGGTGGGAGAAGGCAAGTCACATGTGCTTTGCATCAGGACTCAAGCGTTCGAGGAGCCGCGCGATTTCTCTGTGGATGAGAGCTTGACCTCAATATTAAACTCTAGACTACCGTGGCCTATGAAGCTTTGCTGCCGTTACGCTTGTCGTCGACCTTGTTGTCTTTCCCAATTCTTCTTTCATACTCCTCCACAAACCGAGCTGCCAAGGAAGCCGAAGGGAAGTCGATATCGAATGTACCACGCGTGCTGTCGATTTTGACCGCGCAACCTTCAACAACAGCAACATCCGTGACTTGGTTTTGCGCCAGCACAACGGACCAAGTAGGGGCAAGCTTCGGGCTCCCAGTCACACCATCATAGACCGAGAGGATAAGGTTGGGCTCCTTGTTCACCGTTCCAACTAAAATCAGACATGTGTACCATTTTGAAGTCCAGACTAACATCGACCTTTGCCGAATAGATCCTTCAAAACCGATCAAATCCCCTTGGCCAATGTAATCTTCATCCTTGTGTTTGCCGGCATTAGTGCTGATGTCTGCAACGAAATGGGAAACCCCGCTGCTCATCATCGACACGTCAAGAGGGTCTTTCAATCCACGTCGACCGAGGATTTGTGGATTTTGGTCATAACCAGTGTCGGTTTTGCCTTTACTGATGCCGCCGACGGCCCCACTGTTGGATGCGAACTTACGTTTGTTCCCACTGGTCATATCCACGAATGCGTAAATCACTCGTGACCCCACAACGGATGCTGATGTCCCGAACGAGGTTCCCGCAAGGGCAATGAGTAGAAGAAGCATAGCGCCCTCCCTTTGGAGTCCAGTGATGGCGAAAGATACGATGCCGATCACGAGGCCGATGGAAACGTTGTAGACAGCGAACAGCACGGTCTTGGTTTCATTGAAGCGGGAGAAGACATTTCGAGTAAGGTAGGTGTACCGCAGGGCGACAAGAAGTTTCACCAATCCATATGCGAAGAGCGCCCACGGATATCCAGAAGTGTCGCTATAACATTTGAGAACCTGGGATTCGCCGCTTTCCTCCACGAAAATTGGGCCCAATGGACGCTTTGACAACCAAATGGCCAATAAAATGATGTCGGGGATGTAGAGGCACCCGACGATCACAGCAAGCTTATCGTCGCGCAAAGCGACGCGCCGATGGAACTGATCAAAGACAGTGGAGGTGAGAAAGTCATCCAAATTCTACGGTGATTGACCTTTCAGGAAACACTGCGCATTGAATTGAGACAGAATATCATTTTGCACTTTACCGTGTTGCGGAAAATGATGCTCAACCGGAATGCTTTCACGGCGATGCTAACTAAAATCAAGTGCAGTCCGAGCGATATCAAAACTGAAGTTGCGTTACAGTCTGCTGCCGTTGGATCCGATGTTGTCAAGAACAACGAAACGGCAAGGCAAATGGATCCGAGCAGCGTAGTTCCCATCAAGACCCAACTGGCTGACATGATACTGGGGCTAGAACGTAAAACCAGTAGCAATGCAAGCAGAAGCACGTTGAACGCGATGATGATTCCCCCGACGGCGAAGCCAGCAGACCGGATTGGGGAAGTTCCAAAACGTTTGATCGGGAGGGGCACTCTATCCGGAGGCGCAATATTGGATTTGTCGCCAAATGTGGCATTCGTGATGCGTCCCGGTTCGTCAACGAATCCTAGGAAGGTCCTACACGAAGGCGTCCAAAGAGGATTTGTGCGATTGAATTCGGTAAGATTGGGTCGTGCGACGGAGAATCTTGTGAAAAGGGTAGGAATACCTGACACGATTCGGAGACGGACACCCAATGCCGCATTAATTGTGTCATTTCCGTAATAGACCTGACGATTGATTTTGGGTCTTGCATTCATACTCGACGCGACCACAGATGCAGATTGCCCGGCGACCAGTCTCTGAAATCCGTACGCCCACATCCGCAACAGGTTGTAATATCGATAGGATGTCACCCGCAATACAGCTGTCATCAAAGGCACGTTCTGGTCCGTCGTGTTGGCCCATCCTTCCCGAATGATTCGATCACCATATGCCACTTGCAGAGCAGTGGGTGCCTCACTTTCCATCGTAAACAACCCATCCTCGTCTCCGATCGCGAATGTTGAAGTGATTTGGTTGGGCGTCAATCCACCCCCTCCCAGCGCTGTAATGAAAGTGTACATTTTTTTGCGTTCCTCACCGACGGCGGCCCGGATCGCTTTGTATGCAGGTAACGATTGTGGACCGGTTATGATCACGGAAGAAATCCTCGAATCCAAGATTTGCTGGATGGTCGAGTTGCTGATATCCGTCCGAGTTTGAATTGACTGAACTTGAATTTGGCTCGACATTTCCGAAGCGAACGTTTCAACAACACTGCTATCGAGAAAAGTGGGGTTGTAGATGTAAGTTGTTCGGTTGAACCCCAACCGATACGCAGCCCTGAAGTACTGAAGCGCCGTCTCCCCTCGGACACTCGATGAAAGACACGTCTCATCCTCCCTCGCGACTAGTTTGCACGCAAACGCCAATACCGGAACACGAAACCCCTCCGCAATGGCGGCGAGGTACTGCAAAAAGTCTGCGCTTCCTATCAGGATGACGAACACTGCCACTTTTTGCTGAATGAGTTGCGTTGCGGCAGTATACACATCGCTGTATGTGTTGTTTTCCATCGTCGCCGTCACCAAAGTAACGTTGAATTGCGGAAGTGCACCCTCTGAAGTAATGTCATGGAGGGCCATTTTAACACCAGCGATCATGGCTTCTTGGACTTCATCGACGGCATCTGCCTGTACCCCTCCGGCGAAGGATTCAACAAGTGCATGGTCGCTGAGCTTGATATACCCCACATTGAGAGGAACGGCCGCGGAGTTGGCTGAGACTGTTTCCTTGAAGTTCACGAGCAGGAAAAGAAATCCAACTAGAAGAATGGTGGTGGCGGTCATCGCGCTCGCCATGTTCTTGATCTGATGCTTTATCTTTTTCTTTCGGGGTCAATTCAGTGCACATCTAAGGTACCGTACCCATATCTGCTTGGACCTCGAAAATATAAGCGTGGCGATTTCGATCCAAGAAACATAACAAGGGTGAAAAAAGGAAAGGTAGAAAACAATAGAACTGAGTGATCGTCAAATCCGGTATTTTCGAAGTGGGAACGAATGTACAAGAAAGGTACCTTCTTTCTCGATTTGGAAACCTCTTTCATATACATTGCATCAACCCAATCACGTCGGAAACAATTCAAACAATGTGCTTTCCAAAACAAACTTTCATCGCAAAACAAGGAGAAAGAAAGAACAAACAAGAAAACATGGACCAATATGAACTTCGTTTTGAATTCACCAAAACACATGATCGAGTTTGGAGCGAGTTCGGAGTTTAGACTTTCATCCGGAAACGACACGAATAGATAAATCAATGTCTATATATCCTTATTCCAAAATGAACCTTTAACCGAAGACGCTTCGCTCAGAGGGGGCCAGACTGTCAGTGTTTCCGAATCATCCCTTGTCTCTCGGCTGGGCTGTTACGACTTCCTAGTCTCTGTCCAAACCGCCTCGGATAACCGCTTGAAGTTGATGGTCGAAGTGAACGCACTAGAACCCGTTCCCACACGTGAAAATCCACTCAACTCCAATTTACTGTGTGTTTGTCTGTCCTATGTCGTCCCATCCTATCAAAGGGTTGGAAAAAGGTACCAACCAGGAAGGCGAGCAATCTTCCTTCACACTGATTGGCTGTGAGAGGAAAGGTACCAACCAGGAAGGAGCACTCAAACGCGCGATCATCGTGACCCCGTTCTTCTGGGTGGCCCATGTCAACCCTCATGAAGGTCTCCGAAATCATCGCATCATCCTGCCAAAGACTTCGCTTGGTCAACTTGACGACTTGTTTCGAAACATGATGTATAGATTTAAATGTACTATCACTTACAAAGAGATTTCTTGTACAGCTATATGCTCTCAAACCACACGCAAAGAAACACACATGATCTTCCTTGCTTCCCCGTCTCTCGCCTTTCCTCTTCGACCATACTACCTCCTTCCCAGCAATCTACTTGTACTCGCTCAAGACCTGCTCAACAGTCTTCCCCTTCGTCTCAGGGAGTATGTAGAATGTAAATATGATGCCCACGAAAAGACAAGCCGAGAAGAAAAAGAAGATGTAGTAACCGGCTTGAAAGAGACAAAGTCAAAGGAGATGCAAAAAAGAGAAGGGAAAAAGTTAGCGTCCCTTCAATGATGTCGGCAAGGAACCCGTATAAAAAGATTCACCAGCATATCCGCTTCGATATGTCAACCTGCGCTCCGCCTGATGTCAACAAAAGTAAAAACTTACCATATGCGACTGCAACCGGGAAGAAAAGAGCGATCAAGAAGCAGCACGTCCAATTGATCGCCGTGCAAATAGACGCAGCAGGACCCACCGCATACGTTGGGACCAGCTCAGGCAGGATCAACCTTCGTGACGTGTAATGATAAGAACCGCGAAAAGGAAGAATAACGGACGAAAGTGAAGAAAAGAGTGAATCAGTCAGCCATACACGACCATCAGTACCAAAAGAATACATCAAACCAACGACCACAGAAACTCACCACGGAATACTCCCAAGCCCCACCCCAAAGCTAGCCACAAACAAGATCAACTCCACCACCATAGCCCCCGGTGGCAACTTCAACACATAATAACTCAACGGGACAGCAAAGCTAAACAAGAACATCCCGCCCTGCGCCACGAGCAATAGGGTCCTCCGTCCCAACCGTTCAATCAACAGCGACGACCCAATAGTCATGAACAAATTCATGACTCCGATCAATAGGGTGAGTTTGATTGCTATGGAGGAGGAGTATATCTGGGAGAAGATGGTGGTGGAGTAGAATATGGCGGCGTTGATGCCTGAGAATTGTTGAACGATTTGGAGACCCCAGGCAGCGATGAGGGAGCGACGGAGGTGGTGTGCCCGGAAGAGAAGGTCTGCAGTAGACATAACGGATGGGACTGTCCAGTTTGTGGGAGCACGTTCACCATTGCCGCCGCCGTTACGACGTTGATTCTGTTGGGCCTTCGTGTTCGAGATGAGACTGGTACGTTCGTCGGCGGTCACTTGGTCGACAGACGGCCGCACGTTCGACGCTGGTTGCGCTCCAGCTGCTCTTCTTGTTGTAGATTGGCCAGTTCGGGCGACAGCAGTGGAGGAGCTCCCATCTTCGGTGTTTTCATCCTCGTCGTTATATTCTTCGTCGCCTCCATTGTAGGCAAAGGACTCGCTGCCTGTTTCAAGGTCTTCAAATGTGTTTCCTGCGGCAGAGAGGACATCTGCAAGCTCGTCGTCCACGTCATCTGTGCCTCGAAGCTTTTGAAGGGCTATCTTGGCGTCCAGCACCCGACCCTGCGATGATAACCACCTTAGTTGTAGATCATTATGACACACACAAAGTTAGCTCCCCATTCATGGTTCCAGTCGACAGAAACAGAGATCCTGATATTTACCTTGGGGTTTCTACGCAGAACGAAATCAGCCACATCTGCAGAATCGACGGGACTACGATAAACAAAAGCAGATCAGCGGCCGAACTTCCGACGCATTATATGTTCAACGAACTTCAACAAGATACTCACCCAAAGTCAACCCAAACAACAACCTCCAATTCTCCGGCGTCGAAAGCGGAATCCCCAAAGCCTGCGACATAACCACCCCAAACACAATTGACAACTGATTCAAACTCCCCAACGTCCCCCTCTTCGCAACAGGCGCATTTTCGGCAATATACAAGGGGACGATGACAGTTCCGATACCAGCTGCCAAACCGACAAAGACGCGACCAACGCAAAGCCAGACGACTTCGCTACCGATGGAGAGGAACAGACCACCAACGATGTAAAGGATGTTGTTCCAGCGAAGACTTGTTTTGCGGCCAAAGGTTGTGGCGAAGTAACCACCGCTGAGACCGCCCACGATGCCGCCTTGATGTGGGGATGTATTGAGTGTAAAGGGCAGGATCGTGTTAGGTGGCATTCCTTCTCTTCATTGAGACGAATGAGTCAGTGATGAGGTACGTACCCAAAAGAAACGACGAAACGAATATACCCCACTGTTGTCAGAGAACACGTGTATGGTAAAACGAAGTCAGTTTTTGCTAGAACAGCAAGGATTAAGGAGTTTCTGCCATCCCCATTTGCCGGAACCAGTAAAAGAAACGGTCAGAGTCAACGCACCTGCCAGTCGTCCATGGGAATGCATTTTGGAAGAAATGTATCCGGCTTTTCGGCCGTACAATTTGACTATGCATTGAGAGGCAAGAGCGAAGACAACCGCGAATACAAGACGATTAGCTTTTCTTCAGTGTAGAAACGGAAATACGGGCTTTATGCGACCTGTTCACAAAACCAGCCCCTCCCCTCACCAACCTAGATCACCAACCAACCCCCAAACCCACCACCCAGATCAATCACAACCCCTCACCATAGCATTCCGCGGCTGATTAATAACCCCCGAGTTCCATCCAAACTGAAAAGCCGACAACAAACACACACAAACGCAAAGGAGGAGGTACGCTGACAATGACGACGAGGCAGGGCCATTGTTGTGGTTTGTGGCGGTTGTGGCAATGGGGAGTGTGTCGGGGGGGAGGAGGTCATTTTCTTCGTTGGGGTCGGCTGGGGTGCCGATGGGCTGTCTCT
>JADGJF010000285.1:0-25205 GCA_027596845.1 Quaeritorhiza haematococci | reverse complement strand
TCTTTGGGCGTTCTCGTAATTTTATGAGACAACACCACTTGAATGAAATGAACATACTGACGTCAACCCCCTTGTCTGCTCCCACCAGCCACCCCGAATTCAAGGCCCTCTTCCACACAATCCAGTCAGAACGCTTTCTCCGATCTCCGGCTTATCTTGCACGGATTCGAGATGGCGTCGAGAGTGTTGTTGAGAAGGTGCGGGAAGATCGGGCGGCGCCTGCTGTGGGAGAGCAGGCGATACAGCAGGGACGTGGCCGTTTTGGGGGTCAGGGTGGTTTGCAACAGGAGAGGGGGCAAGAGCCTTCGGTGGATATGGGGGAGAAGGTGGGCAGTGGTGGAAGAAAGGTAGGTGTTAAATGTGGGTTTGATGTGCGCGAGAGAGAGCAGCTTGCATTGTGTTAGGGCGTTTGCATTCTGTTCGGGGACGTTTGAATCGAATGAGAAACCGACAGAGTTTTGTTTGCAGGACGGTGAAGGCGGTGGGAACAAGGCTCGGGCTCCCTCGACGGATGCCGAACCGGGAGAGAGGGAGGCGAAGAGGGTAGGCTTTGAATCCTCTATTTCCTGATCAGTCGCTTTGAATCTTTTTGACACTTTGATCATTCATGTGTGCGATCGGTCTCGAAGGGGATACCCGCACCTGAGAGGCACGACAACTCTTCACAGGCATCCAAACCACCGCGCGGCAAGAAGGCTCATGATCGCCCCTCGGAATCAATCGAAACATTTGACGCCAAGCAAGTGGGCGAGGATTCCGTACAGCCAGAGTCGCATATGTCTAAGATCGCAGCACCCAAGGACCGCGGTCACGATTCGCCAGCAGTCAAAAAGCAGGATACGGATCTCGATAAGGAGGCAAACAAAGATTCCGCTGGTGTGAAGCAAGGCCGGGAAAAGGGTCGGGAAAAGGACAAAGAGGTATCAAAGAAAGGTGCATCATCCGACGCGAGCAAGGAAAGTGCTACTGAGAGACACGGATCTGAGAAACGAGACGAAGAAATGGGTCTCAAAAAGAAGGTATCGAAGATGTATGATACTGGAAGTGGGAAAGCACGGGAGGAGAGCGCTGCAAAGGAACGACAATCGTCCAAAGCAGAGCAACCTTCAGTCGTATCGAAAGAGGCGGAGAAGAAAGATTCGAGAGAAGGCAGCGAGAAGGCTCACAAGGCGGATAAAACGGAAAGAGGAAAGGCTCTGGAAAAGAATATCAAAAACAGGATAGGATCGACGGTGGGAGGAGAAGAGGCGGAGAAGAAAGATGCGAGAGAAAGCATGGAGAAGGCTCACAAGGTGGATAAAACGGAAAGGGAAAAGGCTCTCGAAGGGAAGATAAAAAAGCGGACAGGATCAGCGGCGGGAGGAGAAGAGGCGGATGATGCTCACGCGAAACGCCACCGATCGGATGAGGCCAAGGCGAATAAGTCGTCGCATAAATCCCGCGGTTCGGAAGGAGCAAAGAGCAGACGATCTGATGATGAAGAAGAGTCGGAGGATGAGGTAATTAGGCCAGTCAAAAAACGTGCTCTGCCCCTTGATGGCATTGTGACGAAAGAACAGAAAGTCAAGGAGCAGGACAGGGAGAAGGAGAGGGAGAAGGAGAGGAACAAAGAGAAGAAATCAGAGAAAGAGAAAGAAAGAGAAAGAGAGAAGGACAAGGACAGAGGAAACGAGAAGGGCAAGGACAAAGATGTATCTTCCAAACGGAAGCATCTGTATTCGATCGACTCCCCAAATCCCAGCACGCCAAAAGAGACCGAACCCCGTGTCGATTCATCCAAAAAACGCAGACGCCTCTCGAGAGACAACGTGTCAGACACCGATGAGGGCTCGAAATCACGACCTCCCAGTAGCGAGCGCAAACAACAAAAAGATAAAGGAGAATCCGCACCAACAAAGCTCTTCAAGGAGGACAAGTCCGAACGGAAACGAGAACGAGCACGTAGCTCTTCACCCCCGCCGAACCAACCCAAACCGAAAAAACGGAGCACTAGCCCGTCGTCTACTATTCGCAGCGGTTCGAAGGAGCATCGAGGTAGGAGTAGATCGCCTGCACGGTCCCGATCCAGGAGTCGGAGCAAATCACTGTCAATCAAGCGAAAATCTATAAATAGAAGTGGTTCGCCGTCATCATCATCCCGACCGAGCATCAAGAGACACGAAAGCCCACCGCCCTCTCTGAAACCGAAATCAGATGACCAACTCTCCTCCAAAGTCAAAGCAACAAAGCACCATCCCGAAACAGAGCGAAATCGATCGCCGGTGAAAGCTGCGAGGCAACACAGTCCCGTGCGAACAACTGATGACGCCCACAGAGCATCCGTCACGAAAAGGAACGCTTCACCCACCAAGGGCGGCCGGAGCCAGTCCCCCGTCATGCAGAAGCACAGGAACAGAAGTCGATCACCAGCCCCTTCGTCGTCGTCATCGTCGTCACGCCTTCCTAAACAGGACATCAGTGCCACGCCCCGCAGAAGTCCGTCGCCGGGTAGTCACAAGAAGGAAAAAGCTTCTTCTCACATCGACACTGGTTCTGCCAAGGTCCGGAATAGAGATTCGGGCACACCTTCACTATCGTCGTCGTCGAAGAATGCTGAGAAGCCGTCGGCGGAGCCTATTTATAGACGTGGACAGACTGTTGCCGCGTTCATTCCCCTGAATCCGCCAGATCCGAAAACAAATCGGAGGGAGACTTGTTACATCGTGAATATTGAGAAGTTCAACCTCAAAGCACAGGTGAGCAAACTCTGTGATTTTATAATACGACGGAATTTGCGTACAGCTTGACTGGCCATTCCAGAGCTCCAAACTGATAGCGGACGTTGGATTTCTTATTCCGTCTCTAAACTCATTAGGTCTACACGGTGCGAGACTCTGACCCAGACCCAGACGCTGATCAAGCTGAAGTGTGGCGTGTGGCCCCCGAAAAGATTGTGGATTTCAAGAAAGATGCTAAAATGCGGGAGTATAAAGTCGGGGATAAGGTGTATTCGCTGTATCGGGAACGAGGTTCCGATGAACCACCGTCGACTGAGTTTTACAGGGCTGTTGTGATGAAAGTCAGCAAGGTGTGTGGTCTTTTGGATTTCTGCACACTTGAATGTTTATTGGACTTTAGCTTGAGTCTCTGACCGATACTAAGTTCTCGTATGTCGAATGAAGCAACTAATATTCCCCGGGTGTTGTCTGCCTTTGATTCATAGAAAAACGTTGCAGTCAAGTACGTCGACGGCGACACCGCCATCATGCAATACGACGAGCTCTTTCGTCTGGACGACATCGCCTCAAAGGCCGTCCGACATAGCGAGGAGCAACACTGGAGTCGTAAAAAGTCTTCTTCTTCCTCATCCGGTGGCGGTGGCGGTGGCGGCATGTCATCCCACGGTTCGTCACATTCGCGAGAGAAAAGCAGCAGCACCACCACCAGCAGTGCCAAACTCGATAAGCATTCCAAGGATCGACCATCGAGCAATAACACACAAAAGGAGGACCCGTCGTCTTCGCGGCGCGGGTCTCCGGCATCGGAGGTCGTTAAGAAATCGAAAGAGAAATCAAAGGAAGGTGGAAGCGGAAGTGGCAGTCGTCACAACTCTCAGGAGCGCCGCGACAAGTTTGCAGAAATGTCAGAAAAGAGGAAGAAGCGAACACCCAGTCCGAATTCCAGCTCCGACGACGACAGCTCCAGATCAAGCCGAAGTCCTGGTCCCCGGAAATCGAAACTGTTCGCAAAGGAAAAGGGAGAAAAGAAATCGAAGGAGATTTTGAAGAAATCGAAGAACAAGAAGAGATCTCGCAGTCGCGATAGGTCGAGGAGTTCCAGTTCTGACCTGAGCCGATCTCCTCCACGGCGCCCCTCTCTCACAAAACTGGAGCAGAAGAAGAAAAAGAAGCGAACGCCGAGCCCCAGTCCCACCGACGACAGCAGTGAAAGTCGAAGCCCGAGTCCACTTCCAAAAGTGCGCCCGACCAACAAAATGATGTCCAAGAAGAAGAAAAGAACTCCGAGTGTTGATCCTGGGTCCAGCAGCGAAAGTGAAGGACCCAATCGTCGGAACTCAAGCCCTGCCAAAGGTCTACGGATTGTCAAGCGACAAATCTTGGATGAATCGAGTTCTAGCTCTGGGGAACTAAGTGATGTGAACGATATTGACTCCAGTTCGGGGGATGATTGAACTTGCTCGATTGGAACAGGCCGGCAGAAAGCTTTCTCTCTTGTATATATAAATATGAAGTCGCAGTGTGGTTTTGCATTCATCTACAAAAGCTTCTTGTTGCCGATATACCATCTATTCCTCAGTTCAAAAATCCAGAACATTCCACCTGTTGTTCGCATATCCATACAAATGGAAATGGTTTTTTCACACACGGTTTGCCTCGTCGTATGCCTCCTGGACTTGTGCGAGAATTGATGAGAGGGACTAAAGCCATACTAGACTGCCGCTTCCGTAATTTTTTCCTTCGTCATCCTCCTCGTCCTCAAGGACTTCCAGTTTTCGCTATTTGTGCGTCATCCTTGAAACCCAGCTTGAAACCTGCATGGAGGTTTGTGCACCGGGGAAGCAGCAGTTTGCAAGGTGTGCTCTATTCCAACACAAGGAGATTACTTGTCTGGTGAAAGACATCGCCGAGTGCCCGGTCTTGATCAGTGTTAACTTCGAGGGTCCGGGAACCAGATGCTCCCATTAGCACCTCTCCTCCAACGTCCGATAGGGATGCTGGATGGTTCCCCCATCTTGCTCTAAGTGACCGAGTTGAGTCAACTCGTGTTGGGTTGAGGACCCAGTCGGCGACTACTTGCAGGTCGCTTGCCATGTCTTTCTGTATCTAACCAATCTCTTCAGAGCATCATCCCTTCGTCGTCCGTGATCTCGCCTTCCTCGTCTTCATCAGGGGCATCCTGAGTATCAATGTTCATACCCACACCAGCCGCTCCCACACCCGTACTAGTAATCCCCCCCGTGAGACCCACGCCCGACTCATTGAACAAAGAAGGCGACAACGTTGCTGGACTTTCATACAGCCCAAGCACCCCGTCTCCATCAAACAACGACATCGTCCCGTCTGACGTGGCACGTCTGTGATCGAAGTGTTCGTCTCCGTTTTCTGTTGGCCGTGGTTGTGATTGTCCTGTGGATTCGCGGTGGTGGTTGTGACGCATCACATCGCCATAACCATTGCCGAAAAGTTTGTGGACCTGGATGGTCGAGTTGAGCTCCGAGAGAATGATTTCGGGATCACCGTCTCGGTCCGTGTCGCCTGTTGCAATGTCGTGGACCCACTCGTCGGTTTCGATAGTGTGGTGTAGCTGACAGAACGGAGGAGCGAGAGGAGTAAAGAACCCTGAGTGCCTGAGTTACGAAAAGAAGAGGAGAACCAGTCCTTCGCGACTCTTAAAATGAAATTACCTTGCCGTTCTTGTAAACGTGAACCCCACAAAATTGACCAGCAACCAGCAGGTACTGCACGTCTTCCGACACCGCAGCGGATACGTTGGATGGACTGAAATTATCCATACCGTCTCTTCGCCTGTATTCCCCCTGTGTTTGACGCTGTTGGAGGCCGCTTTGGGGTAATGGCACACCGCAAACGCGAGTCAAGGTATATTCTGTTTCGGCGTAAAGGAAGATCTGAGATTTGAAGGGTAAAAAGTGCGTTCCAGTTACTACGAAGCGTCAAAAGAGTGTAAGCTAACAGAAAACCATATGGATACTAGTGCTTTACCTCGAAATGATCCATTATGTACACATTGCCGTCTTCCCCGGCCAATACGATTTGGTTTCCTTTGATGAACCCCTCTGAAGCTGATGCTGTCTCGTCTTCTTTTTCTCCTAGGCTTCGCGCAGGATCACGGTTCCAGAATCGACCTTGACACATCTAAACAAGGAATCAGAGCGATGCATTAGGATCTGATGAATCGAGAGAACAGCAGCTCCGTAAAAGATGGAAGTTATCAAAATGATAAACGATTTTCCACATTACATGATTGATAGCGCAAGGAGTTCCCAAACTCCATGCTCTCTGTCCGCTTTGAACGAAGTGAATCTGTGGACTCCCATCACAGACCAGCAGAAAATTGCACACGCCGCCATATTTGTCTTCCAGGTTTGCTGAAAGCATGCATCGAATGGACGGGCTGTAACGCTGGCGCAAGCGGCCGTCGGGGCTTTGCGATGATGTTGATAGAACGGGGGACACCACGGATCGGATCACGTCTCTCCTAGGTGATAGAGGATTGGGGTGATCAACGACCATGATACCCCCTAGCTGTACCTTCCAAAGACGGTCAGTCGCCGTGAAAGCTGTAACCGCCCCTAGCTGATCGCCGACCACAATTTCCGTTTCTCCTACTGCAAGATGGAAATGGAAACGGAATGAGAATTTTGATGAAATCAATGCGCTTGCGAAAATGAAATCTGGGTGGGTTCATTCGTGGTCATGTTTGATGCACAACGTTTGCACGTACAGAGATTGGTGTGAATTGTTAAGCACAGCAAAGGCGTCCCGAGATCATGTTTTGTGAGGATCTGCTGCTTGTGTGTGATCGTGAGCGAGCCTCGGGCATCGCAGGTGATTATGTCCAAGGTGCTGTGCGGGAACAACCTGTGGACGCATAAAGCCGTGATGTTGGCGCCTTTGGTTTCGAAGGTCGTGCCTGGGTCCTTTCAATTGATAATCGAAAGGTGAATATACAGGTGTGGATCAGATCGACGTCACAACGCGAAGGACTGCTTGTGCTCCTATCTTAGGTGCTCCCAATTATCTACCTGTGCAGAGTTCAATGCCTTCACCTGACCCGTCCCACTCCCCAAAACAATAACACATCCGTCCCCAAACACAGTCGGCGTTTCCGAGATCCCCACCGACATGGCGTTGACCGAAGAATGGGGGAGAGGTTTCGACCAAAGTTGTTGAGTTCGCAATCCAAACCCCAGACCAGGAACTCCCCCCTCGACAGCTTCTTCGTGTTCATAAACGAAAGCTTTCGGAGGCGTTTTGGGGGTTTGCTTTCTTTCAAAACCTTCGCCTGCCTCCTTAGGTAACTCATACATCCGCCCCAGTCTCAACTCGTCCACGAGAAGCTCTCCGGAAGCTTCGTATCCGACCGAACCATGCTCAGATTTGACTGCAGCCCAGTTGAGCACTTGCCCTTCGACCTTTGTTCCTCCAGATCCCACGCTAGAGACGGGCTTCGTTTCCGTCGGTGACGTTTTTTCAGCAGATCCCATGTCTTTGACTGTCTTTCCCAACCCCGAGACGACTACTCCCAGCCATTTCGATGTGGAACTTGCGCCTGCAGCCAAGGGAGGGGGTACGTTCCTGCTTATACGCTGGAGAGCGCTTGCGGCTGTACCCTGTCCGACAGTTCCTGGTTTTTCCCTAACATAGATCGGATCCGCATCCGTCGTTAATAGATCGTCAATTCGCGGTTTCTTGGTCGTCGTCGCCTTGGTTGTTGGTGACGGATTTGACTCCATGTTTTGTCACACACACAGATCAAGCTGCGCTTCTCAGAGTCTCAAGAACTTCGCCTGTCTCGGTTTGAAAACAAGATCTCCCCGCACGGCTGATATACTTGCTCGATCGATTTTCTGGATGGAGGACATAACCATTCACTGCAACAAAGGACTCAACTGGTTGCTTGACCGACGATATGCCACCAAACAATGGCTGGACTTTGTAAAAATCATTCGCAGCCGCATCGAAAAGCTTTCTGCAGACCTTCCTCCTCCTCTCTCAAAGACGTTTCCTGAACCGACAAAAGGTTGAGAAGGTCAACGCACATTTTCTCATGAGCTTGGAGCTGGAAGAGCAATAGCAGTCGGGATTTACACTCCTTTTATCGTCTTCCGTTTTCATGTGCGTTTTCTTTAGCGAATTACTTCCACTGTCGTCGCCTCCTCGAAACCCTGCAACAGCAACATCCCGAGAAGAATATGTTAGGTCAATATTCTTCACATCTCGTTCGTGAGTGGGATCGTATAGTTAAGGCATGGGAAACCGACGGCGCCTTTTTAGCCGAAGGTTTCCAGTCGCTGACCCGGCTGGTGAACTTTGAAATGTGCGTATTTTGATTTTTGCTCATGCGGGTGTGCGTGCAGAAACCAAGGAATTGATGGATATACTTTGGATTTTGGGGAGGAGCGATGCAGCTCTAGACTTGCCACTGATACAATACATGATTTTCAGACCTTCGATTCGCAAACAGCTGGTGATCTCTCAACAACAGCTCAAGGATTATGAGAGAAAGCTATCAGAATTTTCAAATTCGGATATAAAAGCCCGCTTCGAAAGCCATTGTGCGGAAATAGGTATTAAAGTATGTCCGTGACGAAACACTCTTTGGAAACATCTTTCCTTACCATATTCATGCTGATGGATCGTGCATGTGATGCCATCAGGGTGACCATGTGTATGAAGAGCTCGCACAATTGGTCGAAGAATTGCCGCAAATATTTGAGAGTGCGGTCGACAAGATACGTCAACCCGTATTCTCTGAAGCACTGGAGTATTACTCAAAGGTTGCATTGGCCAGCGGGCAGTCGGACGAACAGGTGGGTCCCGCGCTCAAGATAATAGAGCATCGGTCGACTGAGTTGATGTGGCTGACAACGTCCCTTTGAACCAGGTTGCTGCGTGTTTTCTGAGCTTGAAAACCGTACAGGATCAAGGCAACATCAACGTGAGTGAAGCAGAGGGTGCGGTGAAAGGTACTAGCTGGATGATATGGTTCGAATGTTATCCTCGTTCCCACATATAGTCTTTAACGCGGCCTTTTTTGTTAGAAAGCAGTGAAAAACCCAAACAAACTCTGGTTGTTGACCCAGAGTTCGGCGAATGGGAAATCAAGGTGGAAGAAAGGGTTGGTGGAGATACAATTGACACTCATAACGTTTCTGAAACCATCCTCGGAAACACTGAATCACGCGCCAAAATTCTAGACGACGTACACCAGGTATGCACACGTTCTCCACTGTATAAATCACTTATAGAAGTCCGATCCTGAAACTGACCCAGACCCATCTGTACAATCATGGTCGAAGCTCCGCTGCTTCCTACTACAACGAGATTTTGAAATCCAAGAATCTAATTCAGGAGTGGCCGCTCATACATCTTCGTCGTGGGGTTGGAGCTCCCATGAAGAAAATCTGCCAGAGTTTCTCCTTACCTGCGACGAACTCTTGGATATCTTGAGCTCGAAACGGACCCAGCAATTGCTCATGATAAAAGCGTCAAAAAGGTAGGAAAACCGACTAACAGAGGTTCTCTTCTGTTGGCTGGCGTAATCTGACTGAGTCTTTTCGTATCCCAAATCGTCCCCAAATCGCGAATGCACAAAGATATCACGAACGCCTGTGCAAATCCCTCGAGTTAGAGAAATCCGCGATCGAGCGGAATGTTGAACGGCGGGAACAACTCGCGGCGAAGCTTTCGGCGGTTCGGGCAGGGATCGAGAGCAGGCGGTCTATGTTGGATGAATTGGTCCAGCAGACAAAGGAGCTGCAAGTCCAGGTACGATTATTTCCCAAAGGTATAGAGAATAAGTTTCAGTCTGTTCGTTCACAGGCATCCTTTCGCTGCCGAGATCCAAACATTCCTGTCACTGATTCGTGATCCCCGTTTGATTTCTGTTCATTTCTTATATTCCGCGCAGATGGAGGCCGCGCTTTCAGATAAGTTCAAACCAAGAAAGGTTCTCATTGTAGGAGACATCAACCAAATTTGAGGAACACAGATCAGTTGGACGAGAGCAACACATTGGACACCCTTTAACACGAAACCCGTACAGTACTCGCGCATAGCAACCCGATCAGGACGGCGTTTGTTGGCAACAAACAAACCATTTTGGACGTGGCTTTCATCACGCCCAGCATCACGCCCCTTCCGTTTTCCGCCCCACCATCAAGACTCATTCATTGTAGGAGCGTGGGACGGGACGCATTGATACGGAAGAACGCTGTCCGCTCAGCTTGCTTACGAGATCCTCTGGCACTTAACCGCGTTTGATCCTCTGCCTTGAATCACCGCTTTTTGGTGTATAGTTTCCGACGTCGCATAGGAATCATAGGCATCGCACCAGCTTTGACCAAAGTAATCTTTCCACGCAAACCACCCTTGACTTATCCTTGAATTCTCAACCTTTTTTAATAACGCTCATAATGTTCTGCTTGAACTCTGTTTGTACAATAGTATAAGTAAGAACAAGAAAGAATCCCCACACATTCGACTTAATACAAAGTTGTTACAGAGTGAGAACAAGCATAAACGTCTTTCCGTCTTTTTTTTCTCTAAATATTCAATCACTCATCCAAGTCACCGGAGGTGATGACTGATGTGAGCGAAAGGCGAAGAAGTAATGGGTTAGTACGACGAACAGAAGGACGTTTGGGTGGATGGAAAAGGCACAGACAGTGAGGTGCGAAGTAGACTCGTGCAGTTACATAGGACACATACCATCATCAATCTTCAAGATCATCTTGACAAGCTGGGTAGCCAGCAAGAACTGGGATCGTTTGGAGATCAGGGGGTCGAAGACGTGCTGTTCTCTCATATCTTTATTGAAAAAAAGAAGTCGAAACAGAGGAGTGATGAGACCCCTTGCCCAACATTATGAAACAAGCATCTCTTTCGACAACAATCCGGAACCACATACCATTCGATCCTTTCAACATGCAGTCCACACCAAGGCGAGGGTTGTTTTCGGTAACCTGCCGTGATTTGACAGCAGAGAGGGTATCGATGGGCGAGAGCCCAGAGTTCTCAGCCAAGGTGAGGGGGATCGCATCAAGTGCAGCCGCGAACGCACGCATGGCGTACTGCTCAATGGTAGAGATCTAAGGCAAGTGAGGGAGATTCAAGAAAATTCAAATTTCTGTTAACTTAAAGAACATAACCGAGTGTAGATAGTTGCAAAAGAAAGTCCGCCACAAAGCATACCTCATCTGCAGCCTTCGAGACTGCCAATGCACTCGTGATTTCAGCGGCACCACCACCGTATACGATGCGGTTGTCGCGAACGAGGTTACGGACGACGCACATGGCGTCGTGCAAACTCCTCTTGGCTTCGTCAATGATCTACATTAAAGATATCATAAATGGTCAAGATTAGCTACTTCCGCCGCAACGTGCAGGCGCGGGCATATACGCAAGCATACACACCATCTTGTTCCCACCACGGACGAAGACGGTGACGGCCCTCGTGTTCGCGCATTCTTCGATAACGATCATCCTGTCCTTTGTTGTCCCGAAGGAAACCTCCCTGACAATCCCAGCAGTCCCCAATTTCTCGGGGGAGAGCTCCTCAAAACGAGGAACAATCCTTCCGTTTGTGGCGATGGCAATCAATTCGATTTCAGGTCCACCAACCCACCGGACGGCGGGGAGCTTGTTTTGCATGAGAAGGTGGTTCGCCTCGTCGTCAAAGCCCCATTGGCAGATAGCCAAGTTTGCACCACAGTCCTTGACCTTCTTGACCATCTCCTCGAACTTTTCCCGCTCGTACTGCTGGAGCTTTTGGTACTCCTCCACTGATGTGATGTCGAGCTTGTGCTTGGTCTTGGGCTTCGGGGGCTCGAAGGGGCATGTCAGAATAGCGATCTTTGCGTTCTTGATCTCCTTGTCCATCTGCGGGTGCGACATGTCCTTGTCCACAACGACACCATGCACCAGCTTCGAGTCCTTCAAGGAACCACCCATCTTCCCATCCACTTTGATGAGCTCGAAGTCAACGTCCTTCCGTTCGAGGTCAGCGACCGACAGAACAGCGTCGACGGCCATCTTTGCGAATTGATCGTGGCACTTCGACACACTTTTGAATTCAGAGCAAAATTGTGACAGCGTCAGTATCTGAACTTCGTATGCATGGAAAGCACATATAGAGTCTCACATTTTCGAGCCAAGACTCGTTTTTGCCGTTTTGAAAAGCATCTCGGTGTTTTCCTTGCTGAACGGAACGACGTCGGCAATCTTCTCCAAGTGTTGAACGGCGACAGTGCAGGCTCTCTCAAAGCCATCTGCTATACGGATGGGGTGGATCCCACGGTCCAACAAACCCTCTGCTTGTTCGAGCAAAGCACCAGCCAGCACTGTTTGCCATGAGTTGAGAATTCAATCAGAGTGAGCGACATTGTGTATATCAACAATCACCAGATGAGATGATAGGGAAGACAAGGGCAAAAGCAAACCAAGCTGTCAGGCTTTTCACGTACCAACAACACCGGTTGTCCCATCACCGATCTCATCGTCCTGACTCTTGGAGAGCTGTACTAACAACTTTGCAATTTCGTGCTGCACTTCCATTTGAGACAAGATGGTTGCACCGTCGTTGGTGACCGTGATGTCGCCATCGGGAGAGATGAGGATCTTGTCGAGACCTGTATCAAACAGAACAGATTGATGAGGATACATCCCTGTTACCTCCAACCTTGTCCTCCCATTCCTCAGATTGAAACCCGCTGGATTACATATCCACCAGATATGCTTGCGGTTACGTTAACTTCCACACATCATCCCCTAAACACTTCAACGCTCCCCAACTGTATCCATTTCAGCTTTCGGTGCCGATTTCAACCCTTCCGTCTTTTTTGGCGCAGGGGGGTTCCATATGCCGTCCTCGATCCGACCGCCACTCATTCAGATACAATAGCTGACAAGCGCGGGCACCTCTCCGCTTTCCGTGCAGAAACCCAAACCCGCCTCCTCCCAAAAACGCGCATTTTCCCGATGTGGCAGCAATTTTGAATCGCAAGTCTTCCCTCGACACCCACCTCTTGGACCTAAAGACGTCCGGATGATGTTTGTGACAGCTCGGGCAGCGAGAATGTGCGACTAAAACCATGGCGAAAACACAGAGACATTAGTGATGAGTTTGGCGGTAGCGTGAAGTCAAAATCATGCCAAACCCGTCATGATTTCGGGGGAAACAAAAACGGTGGGCTCAAATTGTGCTGGATGCAGAATTTCCGGTGCTGAAGTGACCGTTTTGGAACGAGGACCAACCTTGTGGGCATCGAGACCAGAAAGCCGGGACTTTTTCCCCTGTTCACGAAGAATGATGAAGGGGCGACCGTACTCGTCGGTAGCATAGACAGCGTTGCCAGGGGGTAGGGCGGCCATGGTTTTTGGATCTGAGGTGGGATTTCGCTGCTGGTGGAAGTGGGTGTTACAAGAATTGTGCCCAGGGTCAAGTTCAGCGTTACACCGACGCTCGAACCAGAAGGAGTGAAGCAGGGGTTGGAGGGGTAGAGGACGCTGGATGGCGCGCCAGAAGCCTTTGGATGGATGGATGGATGGGTGGGCGAACGGATAGATGGATGGATGAAAGAGATGAATGGACTGAAGGATGGATGGATGGATGGATGGATGGTAGCCCGCCGCAGGGGCCTGGAGGGACGGGGAACGTTGTGGGCGCTCTCACACACGCTACTCGCAGCTGTTGTGTTCCCGAACTGTCAAAGATTTCAAACACCGACACGCGCAACCTGAATGGAAGTCTTTCACTGGATCATTGTTTACGCCTTGCCACCAAAAAAGGCAGAAATGAACGATAAAGCGTAGGGCAGAGATGAATTTGAGACTTGGTGATATTCATAACCAAATCGATGACCAGCGCCTGACCAGCGCCTCAATGAGATCATGTGAAGTCCTGAAGCCCTTCCATACTGTTTCTTGAAGTTCAGCAAGTTCTTGACCGAATCCCAAATGCTCGACTGGTTGAAGAGCTCAGCGTGAAACGCGTCAATGACGTCCTGTTCGACGTGAACCTGTCCTGACCCAATGTCCACGCTGTCTAAAGAATGCCTTCGCGCTCACTTCGCGCTCTTCTCTTTGAGGTCTTGAGCCATCAGCCTCATTCTCCGATTTCCAGAAGACCGCTTGATCCCAGGCAGAGAATTGTGAGGTAGATTTCAGGCTCAGACGACAGGGACTGACACTTCCATTGAGCAGTCGTGGCCATCTCCCCCAAGCAGGCTGGTTCCATGGGGCCGCATAATCGGATGCCGAGGAAACCCATCATCTACGCTGTTGCTCGCATCATCTCCCAATATGAACGGTCGGCTTTGGCAACCATTTGTGGAGCGGTTGTTCAGCACCAGGTCCAGCTGAGGTCCAGCGCCCCTTGGAAATATGTCAATAGCTTCACAAAACCGTTTCGAGAAAATGAATGAACCCTTGATATAGGCTTTACAGTCGCGAGCGGCGACACTGGAACAATTACATGAATTTTTTGCATTTGAGATCTGACTTGAGATACCTGTGACATACCCACCTATTGCTGATATTTGCCCAAGTCTTGTCGAACATTTGGTGTTGCAGCCTCAACCCACCAGTCACCTCACCTCATTTTGAAGACCGCTTCCGCCGCCTCAAAATACCCCGCTTCCATCATGTTTTATTCCAAAGATCTACTCACAAACCAGAAGACTTCGGGGCTAGCGATCGTATGGTAATGTGTCAAGGGACTTTGAGGTACCTGAATGCAGGCAGGAGTTCTGACAATGTCAACTTGACTTGATCTCGCATGCCTTACACATAAGGCTCGCCGCAACTCTGGGATCGAGGTCTACATACAAGAAGCTCTCTAAAAAAGAAGTCAACGGCGTCAATATCATGAAAGCATGGTGCGTTTGAAGCGTCGAGGGAAAAAAAAACCCCGAAATTCCCACGCATGGGCGTTTTCATGTCGCAGATCATTTGCGCCGTGATTCACTTTTTGTTTCATTACTTAGCGAGTTCTTGACGACGCCTCCAGAGCCGATGGCTCTTCGCCTTACGTAAGTATGCTGGCACCTTATCATGCGCCTCCCTTGAGAATCCATCCAAGAAAGGACAGCTGACGTGTAGGCTTGAAATTTGTAGGTCCAACCTCCTGGTCGGGGTTGCTCGTCTATTGGGAGCTCAGTACACTTTCTACCTCACCGATGTTAACCAAGTATTCGTACGGCTGAAGAGAGCTTTCACCGAGTTGCAGCATGCCGACGTCAACATGCCCGTTGCAACCGCCAAGTAAGTCGTGCTGTTGTCTGACCCCCGTTTGCCGCTCTAATCCGTATTTGGGTGCAAGTTGTTAAATTTAACACTTTGTCCTCAAATCAACACCAGGTTTGATGCTATTACCATGGATCACGATGTTGACAGCGAGATCTCGAGGGAACCGCCCTTGATCCTGCAGAGTGCACTGGTAGGTGATCTAGTCGAAAATTCTTCGTGAGCAGGGTTCAGGAGGGACGTTGGACACCTTCTCAGAAGTGTTGATTACGCTACAGGATAAAAGGCAAGTCGACTTTGGATGGGTGATCCGTTTCGAAGAACCACCGTCGTCCCAGCGGAGCTCCAGTGCCACCAGGTCCCAAACAGGTAGGTATCCTGCGAAGCTTGATGTTCCAGGTGGATGTTGCTTTTCTAAATCACACAATTGCATACAATTGGAATCAATTTGGATTTTTAGATAGCAACTCTCCACCAAGTATCGCCGGTGTATCATCAAACGACACTTCTCACTGTGTAGGCTCGTTGAAGTCGATCACTTTGGCAGATAAGGACTTTTTGGACACGACGATGCACGAAGAGTGAGAAAAACACCTGAAATTCAACGAAAGTAGTAGCATGTACAATGCTCATTCATCGATTCATATTCTTTAGGGAGGACCAATTCCTTCAGGAAGCCCTGACCCACAGCCAACACATGAACGATTTCATTTTGAACGACGACGAACTGAATTTCGACAATCTGCTTTTTGACGTTGATATGTCGGAACACCCGAAGACGATCAAGGAAAAAAAGCGCGCTGACGGAAAACAGGTGAGGCCCAGAAACTATTTCGAATAAAGCGCCTTCTCACCCATCTCAATACTTCTTTGTCGTTCCTTTTTAAGCAACCGGATCTCGATGAGTGGACCCTCGACTTCCAACCACTCCAAGACGAACCTGAGCTTAACCTCCTTCCGCAGAATGACGACGCCCTCTTGGACCCCCTGGACCACAATGTCTCCATCTCCGAAGAAAGCCTGTTAGGCGCCTTCGAAGAAATCGCACCGCCGAAACACGGTGGAGATAACCAGGAGGATGGCGAGGTTCCGTTCGAGAAAGCGGGTCGTCTCAAGCTGGCGCGCCCTTCTAAGAAGAGGAAGAAGCAATATATCGTGGATGATGAGGTATTGATGTTTTCGAGCACATCGTCGAGAAGCGCAATCTGACAAGAAATTGCTTCAAACCAGATCGAACTTTCGCACTCGGAAATGGTGTCGATGCGCAAATGCGCATCAATTGACACGAAAATGGCCTACCAGGAAGCTTTGAAAAAGGTAGGCGAATCTTTTGGTCTTCGTATTTCATCCCTTTTAGGTCTTTCCGCCTTTTCTGACTCGGTATTTAAATCCATGTCATCAGCGTCGTGACGAACAGGACGCGGCTTTCTTAAAATCCTGTCTGCGTCAACCGGGTCTCCTTGGTGCGCCTTCGCTCATCGAATTCTGGGAAGATACGGTTCTCTGCAGGAACGGTGGGTAATGCCATGTATGTTGATTTTTCCATTTGATCCCATACCATTAATTTTCAAAATATCTGTGCTGCCATTATAGATCGCTCCAAGGACACCATTCCGGGAGGTGCCATACGAAAGCTGACAGTTCCCCCGCTGGACGAAAATGAACAATTCATCGCACCCGGTGCCGAACGATTCGTCGACGGTAGAGTTTCATCCTTTACACAAATGGGCACGCTCCAACTGCAGAGGATAGCAGTCCCATCCTCACCATTGGACCTTTTCCCCCTTGCCTTTGCACGTGCGCAGATTCCGGCCTACCGGTTTGCCATCAACATCCATTTTTTTTCCATTGCAAAATTGTGGGTCTTGCCGGCCCTGTAACCAATGCAGTCCCTTCTTTCTAGTTCGAATCCATCGAGGACCCTGAAATTTTCCGAGCCGCGGCGGATGACCATCGTCAGAGCATGATTTCGGACACTGCGAGTGCGTCTATGATGGGAGACTTCGGAAAGGGTAGGTGGAAGTTATCCCGTACATCAATCGAATCCTCTTTGGCTCAGAGGTACAGCGATGCTGAATATTGTCTGTCTTAAATCTCCCAGATTCTCTGCACGATTCCAATTCTTCGATCGCGATGGAATTCACCTTCGAAAAAGTTCGAAGGTACTTGAAAGCAGTTGCATCCTTGCTTCGCGCTTTCGGTGGTGGCCACTAACCCAATTCATGGCTTTCGATATGTTCGCCCCCAAGATCCCTTCCTTTGCGGGACAGCTTGAGCGTTGGTGACCTTTCACCGTTGAAACATTTGCCAGACGGCGAGGAACCACCATTGTTTGAGTTCGGTAAGTATCTCAAAGCAGGAAAGGCGATGTGTGCTTTTTGCATAAACGTCACGATAAGCTTTCTCCTAGTTTGCAACCCTCTAACTGTGTGTGATCGGAATCACAGACTATCAATATGGTTTGAACGAAAGCCAACAGAATGAAGTTCCTGTGTGGGACAGTCAGCTGAACTCGCAAACAGCGGAACAAGAACTGTCCGGATTTCTACAGTGGAGTATTCTCCATTTACACGTGTGATATGGATTTGTGTCCTCCCGTAAACGAAGATACGCTAACTACTTCCCCTAATTGGTTGAAATAGCTATATACAAGACATTTCGAAAAGGGCTGGGACGGACTACGGTAGGTAGATCGTGGTGTTGCATGTTCCGACACCTGTCCTTCGTTGTCGTGCGGGATCGGCACTCACGCCCGCCTCTCCATCGCAACAAAAAGTTTTCATGTCGGACCTCATCGGACAAGGGTCACGATCCGCAGCTTCGAAAACATTTTACCATGGTGAGATTCTTCGTCGATTGCGACTTCCACCCTTGGCATGCGCCCCTCTCAACAAGGACATCCGTTTCCTGTTAGTTCTGGCCCTGGCGACACGCGGTCTTGTCACCCCAGATCAAAGTGAGCCGTACGACGACATTTCGATCGAAATTCCGCAGCCGGATGAATGAGCGAGTAGATTTTTTCTCGCATGGTCGCCGATCGTCGGTCTTACTATCGATTGCCGGTCTCTAACGCGCAAAAGCGTTGCCGTACTCGTTCAATATTTGCTTCAGCCGCCCGAACAACCAAGTCTCTTCGTCTCGTGTTCTCGTTTGATTTGCTGGCGCAGTTGCGTGCTGTATATTTACATCGCTTGTTTAGTTCTTCTGATTCGTTGCGTATCATCGTCAAGGCGTGTTTTTCTTCCTCAAGTCGCGCTTGTTCGTGTATGTTATGTATGTTGTATAATGTTGTGTGTACCTTTAATCCCCCCTCCGCCCAGTTTGTTGATGGGCATCCGTGCCATGAATAAATAAATATGTCGTTGAAAACAACTGCTGATCGCGACCAACCAAGGAGGATAGGAGTTCAGTAGGTACAGGTGGCCATTTTGTCGACTCGCCCTTGTGTTCTTCTCAGAATCGGTCCAGACGTGAGGATTTGGAAGGTGCTTCGGGTGATGGACTTGTGCGCGTGCGTTTGCCGGGTGCCATGACCGGTTCCTGCGACGTGGGAAGGGTGCTTCAGGGAGGGATAAGAAGAAACAACGAGTCAATCACTGTCCGTTTGTGCCTAAACCGGGCAACTTGCCCATATTGAAGCAAAAGGCCGGAAGTCCTTTCATATTCACCTCGCTGGCTTCGTTGAAGCAGAAGCAATCAGTGCAAAAATCCTTCTCTTGTCAGCCCGCAGCTCGTCCAGTTTCCGCAAAATCACTTCCTCCTGCTCCTCCTCGATTTCCTCTTCCTCCCCCTCTTTTTTTTGTTCTTTGGCAGCAACCTCGTTGTCTTTCTTGTCTGTGGATGGGATTGTTTCAGACGCGGCGGCTGGTGGTGTCGGTTCTTCGTCACATGGCGGCTTGGGCTCTTGCTGGGAGAGGTCACCTTTTCCTATTTTCCGAAAATAAGACGAGCATGTTGGTTCATGAGCGCAACGGTCTTTCGTTGTTAAATGAACCCCGTCAAAGGAATTAATTCATACTCGTACCGTTCGTAAGATCTTCTGTCGTCTTATCCAGCTCCTCCGTTTCCACTTTCGTCACGTCCTCAGCAGCATGCGAAGCTGCCTCCCCCTGCTTTCCAGCACCATCCTTCTCATTCGTCTCCGATTCAAGCGTATCCGAGCTCGATGCGTCCCTTGTCGCATCGTCTTGCTGAGAATTTTTGTTGGAGACCGTAACTTCGGTAGTTTCTTCGTTCAAGTCTTCTGCATTTTGTGTCGGTTGTGTTGGTTTGTGTTTGGATCCGTTTGCTTTGGAAGCGGCGGCGGCGGCGGCTGACTCCCGGGTGACCCTCTTTGCGATCGCTTCCCGGATCGTGGGGGGAGGTAATGGAACGGGGATCTTGTGGGGTTTCATGTGAGTTTTGGTTTCCAGTTCAGCTCGGTTTCGGGTATCAATTATTTCTGTGTGAAACAAGTTCCGTGCGCGCACTAAGAAGGCCGAAGAACTTGAAGCGCTGCTAGATGAATACAGTGACGAGGATGATGAGGATGATGTGGATGGGCTTGAGGTCGGGGTTGTGGATGATGTGACTGAAATGGATTTGTGAGGAGACGGAATATTTTCCGGAGCGTCAGTCTCTGGGTTTTTCAATCTTCCTTTTTTTTACCATCTGTTCGCACTGTACAAAATCATAGTCAAGTTCTAATCTACGACTGTGCTTTTCTCTCTGTTAAAAACAAGCGGGAGGCAAGGGGGCCTTAAGAAACCCTACTCCCAGTACACACAGGTCCTTACGAGAACAGCGTGACCGGCTACGGCTGGAACCATTCTCGTGTTGGGACTGTGCAGTCATCCTGAAGCATAAAAAATGGAAAGTTCAACATTAGAATCATCTTTAGGTTCCATTTATTCTTATATGATGAGGCGGAGCCTCATGAGGAGGTGAACGTAGTGAAATGGAGTTTATGAGAAAGAGTCATAGGACGATACGGTACTTGTAATCAAATGGTATGAATAAGAATAACCAGAAGGAGAAGATAAGTGGATAGAAAGTAGAAAGTAGAAAGCTATAGAAAAAGGAAAAGTATCAAAAGGAAAGGACTGCACAAATTCATTTGCCGTGCGTTTTGGCAGGCGTTTGTTTTCTGAGTGGCAGTAAAGCGACAAGGGACCAGCAAATGAAATGGTCGAGCTATCCGCAGATCGAGTTGATACCGAAAGCGACGAACGAACGACGTCCTGTCCACATAATACCAGGAGCTCCACCAAATCGAATACCAAAACACCATTGATGCACTTATTCATATCATTTGAGTGAAAATGTGAGAAAAGAGGCTGCTTTATTTGATTACAAAACGCGGAGGAGACTTCAACACAATCTTATGCTTCGGCTTTGGGTTCGACAAGAGCATAGTCGGGCGGGAACGGCCACCCGAAGGTTTCCCCGCGCTCAGCGAGACGCTTGTGAGCTTCGACTTTAGAAGCATGGGACAAACTGCGGAATTGTTGATCGCGTGCATCGGAAAGGTGTCAACGAGGAGGGGAGGGAAGGAGGGTAGGAGACAGGAGTTGAAAGGAAAGTAATCATGAGTACCAGAAAATCCGCAATGGCACGATTTTGGAGGTTAATGAATTCATCAGCATGAACCATAGTAGAGAGGGCCAAACTCACGTGGTCTTAGGCGAGAAGTATTCGAAAGTAAAGAAAACGATGAAGGATCCGTAGTAGCCGTAGTACCACAGGCCTTCCCACCAGTACCGCTGACGCTTTTCACCGGCCTTCAAGGGCTGTAATCCACATGCATCGTATCAATTTGAAGGCAGAAGTGGATGATATTCGTCAGTCAAGACTCTTCCAGAAAGGTAGCCCATGCAGATTGATTGCAAGAAATGGAAGCCAAGCCAAGTTCGAACGGCAACAGAGGACTCGCAGAACTTTCCGTACCGGACGACCGAAGAGGTAACCACCAGGCTCGTAACCGACATCGTGACCGCCGGATCCCCAACGGACTTGACCGCGGTGCCTGACTGCTGTTCGCAGCTGGGGCAATCGTCTTGCTAATTGTTGGGACAACATACTTTGCTGTAACACGTTCTGACGGAGGTCGCACAACGACATCTCAAAGGTTGCCAATTGGGATGTCATAGGAGCGACGAAGACGATCTTTCCAAGAGGTTGAGAGACATGGAGGCTCCGGTCACTTACTACGACAAGGCCGAGTACATTGAGACGGTAGCGAAGAGTAAATTGCAACATTTCCCACTTCTTTGTGCTGGGTTGCCGCCCATGGCCTCGTGCATGGCTCAACTCCACTCACACATTTCCTCCTGGGCTTTTAGGATACGGGAAATAAAGTCAGCAGGAAGTCCGTGATATGTGGTAGTCAGAATATCATTTTGGGTGGGAAGGTGAGGAACCCCCTTTCAACTTCCCGTTTCCTTCCTTATGTGCTCCATACTGACAGACACTTATTTGCCTCCTTCAACCTGGTCAATAGACGGTCATTCAGACCGATTGCGTCGTTCGGGGGGATTTGAGGAGGACGGGAGGTGGCCATGCAGTAGTGGTTGCTATCGGTCGTTACTGTCTACTTGGACAACGATCTGTGATACGGCCTCCTTACAAAACCTATAAAGGGTGCGTATTTATGGTCCCATGCGACTAGCAGCTGTTGCAGAAGGAAAAGAAAGGGTGGGTGGAGCATGGAGCCAATTTGAATACTTTCAGGGTGAATTCGAATGAACTGATGATAACAAACGAATTCCATGTATCTAGGATTTTCAGTTACTACCCAATGAAGATCGGTGACCACGTCCACATTGGAGAGGATACGATCGTTGAAGCGGCAACAATCGGTTCGTTTGTGCAAATTGGGCGGAACTGTGTCATTGTAAGTCGGGAGTCTTGCAGTAGTACTAATTGCGGAGATATCGAAGGAATTGGCATGCGAAGTTGATTGACTTCATTGCAAACTTCCACATCTGTTTCATTGCAGGGTCGGTTCGCGATTATAAAAGATTGTTGTCGTATATTGGACAACACCGTGATACCACCCAACACCGTTGTCCCGTCATTCTCTGTATATGGTGGCAATCCAGGTACGAGAGAAGTCGAACTCATCTTTTCTTCATATTTGGGATCATTTGTCGCTGTAGTGGATGTGTACTGACCGCTCCCACCCATCGCGCAATGCAGGCAAACTGGTCGATGAACTTCCGGAATGCACTCAGGATCTATTCGAGAACATTACCAAGGACTTTTATTATAGCAAGTTTCTTCCGAAGTGATTTGTAGAATATCTGCCGTACTGGAAATGAAAAACAAATAGAAGACCTCCAAAGATTTCTTTGTATATAGGCTTTGTAATTTACGTCACCCGGGTGGCTGTTTCTTTGGTAACTTGTATGCGCTTCCACCCATTACACACCGGCATTGATTATGAACTAACCAGCGACTAAACAGCATGCACCCAGTCGTCTTTTCTAACCATACCGTTGTCGCTTGCTGTTCTTTGATTCATTTGTGCAACACATGTGCTCAAATCAATCCTGCTGGTTCAGTACGTGCAGAATTTGGTGGTCTTGTCTTGTGGATCAATCGAGGTTCGTAAGGTTTCGGTCGGTATTCTCTGCTTTGGAGTTAAGTTTGCGGTATTTGCGAGCTTACTGGTTCGTTGCTACATTGGAAGGGATACTAAATGCCTTTCTTTGACTCTAAGCAATTCGAAGATATCTGAAAAACGAGAGGATGGAGCGAAGAAGAAGGGGGAAGGGGGTTCTTGGAGATCGTTGCCTGACGCCTTCTGGAAGTGCCTCCGATGCCTTCAAATGAGTGAATTGGGAACGACGATAGAATGAGCGAAAGCCCTTCACCAACAATCTTTCTGAACATCCAACATCCCTGCGAATTTCACAATAAGTGGAGGCGATTGTCACCCTAACCAAAACCATCATATAGGTCTACTGCACGCACATCACCGTCCATGTTGTTTGATTATTCGCTTCTTGCCAGAATCATCGGGATGCGGGATGGCATCATCTTGGCCTCGCTTCATACACTTCCCCCACGGGCGACGACATGCTTGGCAACCTGAAGAAGCGGAAACGGGTCAAGGAAGCCTTTCGTGACCAACAACAGCAGTGAATCATGATGCTCAGCGTTAACATCCAATCACACTGATGAAAGTGGGGACTGGCGACATATTGGGCAAGCAAACCTCGATTTCCGTATGGTGATGGTGTCTGTCTGCAGGCGGCAACATCTGATGAGGCGAAATGTGCGTTAGGCGAAGGGGAATGCGATCAGCGACAGAAGAAGAACATCGATAGCCTACGTTGGGCAATCTGAAGATGGTCAAGACAGTAGGGACGGAAAACCGTTGCGATGATCAGGAAAGGAAACCTTCCAAATCTCGGTTCCACACCATACACAACGATGATAGTGATGATGGGGGATGCAACAAAGGCAAAACACCTCAAGCCCCGTTTCCGCACCAACTCGCAAGCGCATTTGATGGCAACGACATGTTGGGCAATCTGACGATGTGAAAATTGCGGGAGAAAGGAAGATCTCGCCACCAACAGGGGCATTCCAAACCTCGCTTTGCACATCAATGCAAGCACTTCAGATTGATAGCGATGATGCCTATGCGGAGGCGAGAGCATCTCTAGACTCGGAATGCCCGTTTGGGAGAAAGGACTGGAATGGAAAACAGAATTCGAATCATTCTGTCCGTGAGGGCGGCTCGCAAGCAACCACCCAAGGAGCGTCCAACAACAGCAGAAAATGTACTCGTCACCATGCTCCGTTCCAGCACACTGTTGGAAGTCAGAACCGCCCACGGCGGATAGCATCATTCAGCGCTGCGGTGCGTGGTTTTCCCAGCGAGCGCAATATATGGGAGCTAGCCAAACTACCATCACAGGCAATGAAAATGGCAGGAGCTCCCTTGAGAATGCTCCAGATCATGGGTACGTCGCTAAAGCAATGGTTACAAGACGGAAAACAACCGAGCTGTCTTTCTCCGCCGACAGCATGTCAACATCGAGAAAGCAAAACCACCATCATCAGCGAAGGAAAATACCGCATGTTCCCCTCGAGAATGATTCAGGCAATGGGTGCGTCAGTGCAACAACGGCGGCGCACAAAGTTCAACCCAACCGTCGCTGTTCGGGGAGATGGCTGTCGACATCGTTTACATTCCAAAACCAGGTTTCACGCACAACTTGAAGCCGGATGTATTCCACTTCTTTGCGGTCTTCTCATGACCATTATTGAGCTTTGTTCTCACTGAGAGGGTTATCCTGACGCCAGACGTTGTCGCTGGGAAAGCTGAAGCTCAAATACTTTACAACACAGCCGTCTCGTCTAGACTTTGTGACAAGGGGAATCTTGCGATATGAAATGTTGTGGTGAGCATGGATCCGCATCGAAGCTCCTCTCGAGAGTGCTCAGGTCATGCGTGTGTCGCTGCAGCAGCGTCGCTGCACGGGGGTCACCCAAACCGTCTTGGTCCGCCGACATGGACCTCAAGATCGTTTGACATTCCAACACGACTTCTCACACACAACTTCGGAAAGCATCTATTCCACCCCTTTACGGTCTTCTGAAAACCATCATTGAGCTCTGTGAGCACTGGTAGCATCATCCAGCCGCCGGTTTTTGTTGCTGGAAAAGCTGGTGAAGCTCTCATAGTCCAGAACACACCCGTCTCCTCCGGACTTTTGCAGAAGAGAGACTCTGTGGATATGACGCAAAAACTTCGGCAAGGACTTGATAATGTTCCGGACATGGACACCGTGGCCTCTCTCGGCGCCTGAGGACTGTGAAAAGGACTTTTATCCCCGCTGACTTGCGGCGGGGAACGGGAAGAATACAGGACAGGGAGAGGGGAAAGGGGAAGCGGTGGTGGTGGTGGTGGTTAAGAAAGAAAGTCCGCCCTTTCATTTGTCTGAAAAGGACGCGGAGGTCAAGACGACCGCGGGGACGGGGACGGCGGCGATTGGCGCGGTGATCCATGCGGGGAGTGACTGCCGCCGCATCTGCCGCGTCTGGCACATGCTCTAGTCATGCCAAATGGATTGTGCATATGGTTTTGATTTTTGTGTGGCGCTGGTGACAGGACTTGACAGGACTTGCAGTTCGATTCGATCCCCAGGTCCAAAGGATCTCCGCTGTCGAGGTCGCACAACCCCATAGAATTGGGGCCTGGGAGTGGAATGACGAGTATGACGCGTCGTT
>JADGJF010000284.1:0-25213 GCA_027596845.1 Quaeritorhiza haematococci | reverse complement strand
CCGCCCTCCCTCGCATCTCTAAATTCTTCATCCACAGCTTCTAGTGGACCTGGTGGTACCACAGGAGGTAGTTCCTCGTCCTTCGGGCTGATGGGTGCAACAAACATGGCATTATCGTTTGCGAAAATGGGTGATGTCCTGGTTGTGTCGGCGGTGGCCAAATCGGAAGGGAGTCTTGCAGAACGGATTGCTGTATCAGCAGATTGTTGGGCGGCCGGCATTTCAGGTTCGTGAAGCTTGATATGCGTGGGTTTGACCACTCTCGATGTTTTTCATCCATGTTCCGTATGTGATGATGTTTTCTGTAGTGTAGCTGGTTCCCCCGACTCAGGGTTGCTCTCCTCCCTCGCCCACATTAGCCAGAACCATTTCTAACAGCATCCTTTGCAACCAATAAAACCACCAAATAGCCGATTATGCTCTCGAGGATCACCAAAATGTCCAATCGAAAGGTTACCTAATTCACGTGCTCCTGAAAGGGAAAGGTGAGTTGTTGGTATGGTCGGGTTCAGAGTACCCAAGGGAAGGAAACAAGATATTTGCTAACCGGTCTACTTAATCGCCACAGCATCCTCGATCAAGGTCAAAAATATGGTCACAGAAACGGAAGCCGAAGGTAAAGCACCATGCCCCTGTGCGAAGTCTGTTTCGTTGAAGCAAGATCACCTGTTCTTGGGAGGTCCATCGATATAAGCTGAATAATCGTATCAGAATGCTGTGCGAGAATCTGGCCATCTATAGCCCCGTTGGCCCAGGGCAGAAAAGTCGATTCTAGCTGGACACATGAATTGCGCAGACTGCCAAAGGAAGTTCGCTGGGGTTCACATACTAGTGAACAGCAGGGGACTTTTACTCCCTTGTATTTTCTGACCCACACTCGAATTATTTCCTTCCCTAGTTTATGCAATGCATTTCTCCAGTGTGACAAAATCGACATTTTGTTTGCAATAGCGGGTGGATGGCCATGTTCCTCCGCAGTACCCACACGTCTTTTGACATTATTGTGTCCGATTTGCCTCTGAGATGTCGCCCAATCCGTGCCGAAGATTCTCGCCGTAACTGATTTCATTTTCGTTGTCTCTCTCACCCTCCATCTTTTCACAGTATCGCGACCGGAGCTCATGACGTACCTCCTCGCTGAGCTTGAGACCCTCAGAGAGCACTCTCAGAGCGCACATGCACATGTCGCCATGTCTCAGCGGTCCAAGGACTCTGCGTACGGCGGCGGTCGATCCAAGGTCAACAAACGGGGAGGTCAGTATGAAAGGCTGAGAGGCTGGGTGCAGTTCAGTCCTCGAGTCCTCTTTGGTATTACTCAACTCTGCCCACCTTTCATTGTCTCCGATATCTTCTGCTGCATGCGGCCACAAATCGAAAAGGCGATACGGACAACGAGGCCGTTGGAACTGTTAACATCATTCCACCTCCGTGGACGAAGATCAAACTGAAACAGAAGCAGAAGATGGTTCTTGAGGAGCGAGGTAAGTGGAAACGTGAAAACGTTTGTGGTCTGTGGACTTGTTGTGTTAGTGTTCGGCCAAACTGTTCTCGAAGGATTGCTCTCTTCCTGCTCCTCTCTCTCTTTATTCGCACCTCCTATCGGTTTGCTCATACGCAACGAAATCACCACAACTGACTTCCGGCGACCTTCCGGCATTTCGCAACAGCATTGAATGGCGTTAGCAATCACATCAAATCGTTAAGCAATGTGAATATTTTCGTCATTGACCTCCCCGTCAGCGTAAGTCTCCGAGACATCAATGCTCGGCCATGTTGCCTGCCAAGGCTTTGCATTTGACTGGTAGGACTTCGTTTTGATGAAAGTGCGCTTTGCTGTATTTTCAACAGATGCTGTCCCAGCTCAAAGAGACGACCGTGCTGTTTCAAGAAAAAGAGGATGGGCTGAAAGTGCTCTTCCCGTCTATATCTTCGACGTATCGAGAGTATGTGATCTATTTTCTTCTCCTCTCTATGCTTCGATCTTTTGTCCTCTCCTCTTCAAGCTTCTCATACACGGAGACTTCATCTTTCCATCTGTCCCATCCCTCCTATCATCGCATGAAATGTAGGTACCTCCTGCAAATCCGCAAAGCCCTCCTCCGACTGTACGAAGAGGAAAAGCAAGGCGGACACAAGCATGTCTGGCTTTATTCGATCATGGATAACGCCCCCGTCTTGATTTCCTTATCGCGCAATGGGCCTGACAAAGATGGCTCCTCAAGATGAGAGACGCATGTGTACAAAAATACCCTAAGTCACATTTTCTACACACACTTGTTTAAAATGCACATGAGTTTGGATCAGTCTTTTATATATACACAGTTTTCTGTTACTCGGTGATGTTCTTTTTACAAAATCCCCCGATTTCGCCATGCGAAAAGATCGTCATCATTCACGTCCTCGTCGTCCTCTTCTTCGTCTTCATCATCGTCCCCAAACTCAAAAGCCGCATTTTTCCCTTTGCTAACTTTCTTCATCAGCCTGGACATCAGCGACCCCGATGTTTTCCCCTCTTTTTCCTCCCTCTTCTTTTCAGCAGTTTCCCAACCTTGTTTTTTGTCTCTTAAAGCAGCAAATCGGGCCTCCAGCGATACACTTTCCATTCGATCGTCATCCTCCCTCCACTCATCTTCTTCCTCTTCTTCAGCAGCCTCAACCACCTCTGCGACTTTTGTCTCTTCTTCAATGACCTTTTGAAACTCGAGCATCTCGCGGGCGAGGCGTTGCTCGGTTTCACGTTCCTGGGCGGCCTTAAGATCTGGAGGAAGTTCGTCAAAGAAATCTGATGGGAGGTCCGATTTCACGGGTGGTTCTGAATCTTCTGTTTGGGGAGCTGGGGTTGGGGAGGCGGTTGGTGCGGTAACGGGAGCAGCTGGTGGTGTATCGAAAAAGTCGGCGGGTAGATCTGCTGTGGGCAGTTCTTCCGGATCTTGATTTGGTTGTTTTGGTGGGGATGATGAAGCAGTCGGCGACTCGGCATCAGATCCTTCAGAATCTGAACCATATGCAACCATACCCAACCCCGATCCGGCTCCATTATCGTTTTTCGCCTTTTTCTGTGATGGTGGTGGTTCCGCTGTTGTTGCAGTTCCGGTAGCTGCAGAGGTCCGTTTCTGGGGCACTAAGGAAGAGGAAGGCGCGGATGGTCGTGATGGTGGTTTCGTTGCAGGTGGTGAAGACGTGGTTCCGCTTTTGATGCTTTTGAGTTTCGCCACAGAATCCCGGTGAGTTTTGCTTGTTAAGTGCGAGGGCCACAGAGCGGCGTCCTTGACGTATACGTGGCATACAACTACGTTTAAATTATCCATTCAAGACAACGACAAACGTGGCAGAAGCTGTGAGAGGTGTGTTTTGTTCCAGATCTGCAACGCGACAACCTCCCAGGCAACCTCCCTCACCAGCCTTTCCAGTTCAACAAGAACGTCTTCCTCGTTCCAACTTAGAAGGCGCCAGTCGTTATCCTTTTCCCGTCTTCCATGTGCCTACTCTCCCAACATTCATGACCACTCTTCCCATGTCCAAGAGACATTTCCGATTGCGAGCGACTTACCGCATTTCAGTTTTCCCTGTTCATATGTGCCAAAAGGGGATACAACCGTTGTCTCTTTTGCTTTGACGGCAGCTCTGGCATTCCTGGCCTGCTTCAGTCGGCGCCGGACGTCGTCGTCCCCCATGTTGGTGTGCTACAGCGCTCGCGCACAGGAACAGTAGACTTGAGCTCTGGACACAAAGTGGTACAAGATAGGTTTCTCCAAGGGAGAGAAAGAGGCACAAAAAAGACCCACAGCTCGATACTCCCCAAGAACCGAGTCATGCTGCGCTTCTCGTCCAACTTGTGCGCGGGCATCGCTCGCCGGCAATCTGTGAAGCCTTTGCGCGACGTCGGTGAGTTTTTGGTCGTTGTTTTCCTGGTTTGGACGGGGAGAGGAAGACGGAGGATGATGACGGAAAAAACCTAAAAAGCGACCACCAACACTATTATGACGATCAATAACGTGGAAAGGGATCCCAGCACATGGATTTCCACTTGACGTACTTATCTTACTCCGCTCTTTCTCCTTCCTGGTCTAATGGTTCACTTAGGCCGGCTTGCATTCAGCTCAACATCAAAGAGACTCGCACAAATTGAAGTTTTTGTCGATGGGAAGCCCGTCAAGATTGAACAAGGTGCTGCCCTCATCCAGGCTTGTGAGGCTGCTGGTGTCGAAATCCCCCGTTTCTGCTACCACGAACGGCTCGCTGTCGCCGGAAACTGCAGAATGTGTCTTGTCGAGCTCGAAAAATCACCCAAACCCGTTGCGTCTTGCGCTATGCCTGCCATGCCTGGCATGAAGATCAAGACAAACACGCCCCTGGTTAAGAAGGCACGCGAGGGTGTCATGGAGTTCCTACTCGCTAACCACCCACTTGACTGTCCCATTTGTGACCAGGGTGGTGAGTGTGACCTGCAGGACCAGGCTGTTCGGTACGGTTCGGATCGTAGCCGATTCTCCGAGGTTGCGGGGAAGAGGGCTGTCGAAGACAAAAACTTGGGCCCGCTTGTCAAAACAGTCATGACCCGTTGCATTCAATGCACACGTTGCGTCCGTTTCGCTACTGAGGTCGCTGGCGCACCCGAGCTCGGAACTTCAGGGAGAGGAAACGACATGCAAATCGGTACCTACATTGATGCCGCCCTCAAAACCGAAATGTCCGGCAACGTCATCGATCTCTGCCCCGTTGGTGCCCTCACATCTAAGCCTTACGCTTTCACTTCCCGTCCATGGGAGCTGAAACAGACACAGTCCATCGACGTGTTGGATGCCGTCGGTTCCAGCATCAGGATCGACTCTCGTGGGGTGGAAGTTCTGAGGGTTTTGCCGCGATTGAACGACGACGTCAACGAGGAGTGGCTTGGTGATAAATCTCGGTTCGCATACGACGGTCTCAAGAGGCAGAGGTTAACCACCCCAATGATCCGCAAGGGTGACCAATTTGTTCCCGCCTCATGGCCAGATGCATTGCAAACCATTTCCCAGGCTGTGCAAACCACCAAACCCGACGAAATGATCGCTATCGCGGGCCAACTCGCCGACGCCGAATCTCTTGTCGCTCTCAAGGATTTCTTCAACCGCCTGGGCTCTGAAAACCTGCGTTTGGACGGGAAGAATTTTGACAAACCCAGCTTTGCTGGCCAGGTTGACCTGCGATCCAACTACATCACAAACTCCACCATCAACGGCATCGACGAAAAGGCCGATGTTTTACTTCTCATTGGAACCAACCCGCGCCACGAAGCCCCCATCATCAACACCAGAATCCGCAAGGCCTTCCTTCACAACAACCTCGAGATTGGTCTAGTCGGACAAGCTCCCGAGTTGAACTACGACTTTGAACACATCGGAACCGATCCAGCGTCTTTGGAGAAGCTCATCGACGGGTCTCACCCGTTCGCCAAGAAGTTGGCGGCTGCCAAGAACCCTATGATCATGCTTGGGAGTGGTGTTCTTGAGCGTGCTGATGCTGCTGGTGTTATGGCTAAGGTTGCTCAGTTGGCAGAGAAAATCAAGAGCGCCTTGATTCAACCTGGCCAATGGAACGGTTTCAACATCTTGCACAGGGTTCGTTCATCATCCAAACACATCTAGGTGTCCTCTTGCGTTATCACTGACTGGAGCAACTCTGACTTTTCACTTTTCTCGGAATTAAACATTTAACCTGGTCTGGATTCTTTTTCCATTCACATACTAGGCTGCCAGCTGGACCGCCGCTTTGGATATTGGTTTCACCCCGAAAGAAGCTTTGCCCAACAAGTCCAAGTTCGTCTACCTCTTGAACGCCGATGAAATTGAGCCCTCAGACATTCCCAAGGACGCCTTTGTGGTATACCAGGGTCACCATGGTGACAGCGGCGCATACTATGCTGACGTCATCCTTCCAGGTGCTGCCTACACCGAAAAGACTGCCACTTACGTGAACACCGAGGGCCGAACTCAAACAACAAGGGCCGCAGTCACCCCGCCTGCGGCTGCAAGGGAAGACTGGAAGATCGTCCGTGCCCTCTCAGAAGTCTGCGGAGTCGCATTGCCGTACGATGAGATTACGGAGATCCGGGAAAGGATGGCCGAGGTCTCGCCTACACTTGTCGCCTACGACCATGTGGAGCCCTCGAGCTTCGCTAAGCTCGGATTGCAACAGATGGCCTGTGCATCGGAACCCGACGCGACACCTTTCGAGCTCCCGATCAAGGATTACTACATGACAGACCCTATCTCTCGGTCTTCTGTGACCATGGCCAAGTGCTCCCAGGTGCGTAATCTTTTATCAAAAGGATATCATTTCATTATCTTTGGTGACATTTATTGGGTTCCGCTCTTCATCACTTTCTAAATTTACATATTCTACCCTCTTCACCATGACCATTCAGACCTTCATTCACGGACAGAAGGAAGCTCCCAAAGCTACGGCATACATTGCTGTATGAGAATCCTACTGACATATAAATCGATCGATTTTCCACCTATGATATCCAAAGGCTTCTTACCCCTGTAACATTCATCTTGCTTTCCTCCCGAAGCTCCGATAGGAATAGCAAAGGTGTTTTATTAAAATAGGTCATGGACTTCCCTTGAGGTTTCTCCACCCCTTTTTCATTGCATTTCTTTCGCTTAGTTTTTTTTGTGTCGTTTGGTTGATCTCGCTTTTTTGCTGTTGTGTAGAAATGTGTGTGTTGGATCCGGTGATAAGCATCGCATCGCAGATGCTGTTGTAGAAAGGACTCGGTTGTATGCGATGGTTGGATGAGGAATAAAACCGAATTTGTATAAGCAGAATTTTGTCTGTCTGTCCCCGTACCATATATTCTGACCGACATATCCTCGTCCAGTGATGAAGGCGATTATAGGAGCTTTGATTCGATCCAACCGTGGATGGTTTGATTACTAAACAGACCCAAATGTTATGTGAATCCCGATGATTGCTCCCTCATCAACACCAATCGTTTTCTTTCCGGCCAAATCAAGACGACAGTGAAAAAAAGACACGTCAAGTGGTGGGAGTTTTAATGAAGTTATTCTTTCGGATCGGTAAACCAATTGAAGGAACCGTTGGATTGTGGATCCCAATTAGATGCCAGGTTTGATGCAATTGGTTTGATTGAAATTTTCTTTGACTGATGGAAATAGTAATTTGAATGGTGTTGACTCAACCTGGGAAACTGGTTTCGAGAGGACAGACATAAACAAATGGAAGGGACATGGAAAAGAAACAAGGAACCGCCGTGAAAAGCAGAAGCAAGGAATTGGATTGAAAAACCAACCCCGACGCCATTTTTTTCTGCGTCCTCTTTTCCCATTCTATCCCAACCTGGAAATCTGGTTCGAGGACATACATACGCAGAGGGAGAGAAAGAAACAAGGAAATGACATGAAAAGCAGGAGCAGGGAATTCGACTAACAAACCACCCCTCCTCAAATCCAACACCAATTTTCTCAATACCCTTTTATTCCCTTTTGTGTCATGGATGGACACGATCTCGTAACCGAAGGGTCTCCCCTGTCAAATGTGGTGCTGAGAACGGGCGGATATGGTTTGTCTATCCTCCTCGCCCGAGCTTCTTCCGACCATGAGAACATGTTTCCGAACGACGAAAAAATCACGGGCGAAAGTGGAAAGCGGGGCGGAGGACGGAATGTTGACAATCTGAAGGCACCATCTTCAAGCGACCTTTCGAATATCCTCGTCGACACTTCACTCACGGACCTCAAGAGTCTGAAGGCAAATACGTGTCCAGACATTTTCACTTCTCACTTCGTCGGGTCGGAGAAAACGATGGAAAACGAGACGAATCTTGACACCAAGCCGGTTTTGACCTCTTTGAGTTCCTCATCCGAGACATTGGTGAGCAGTTTCAGTGGTAGCGACTGTTCCGGACGGTCCTTACCGTTTTCTTCGTACACCATCGAAGAAGAGGAAGGAACAGAAAGTGAGGGCTGCAGCAGCAACTTTAGCAGTCGGCGCAGCAGTCTGGTAGAAAGGAGCTTGAGCTTGATAAATGATTTCCGTGGCCGGCGGAGTACGAGTTTTAGTGTCGGAGGTAGTTATAGCAGCAGCTGGAGCGGTAGTCGACGCAGCTGCAGTACGAACAGCCTTGGCAGGATTGTGGCTCGCTATCAAACCCTAATGAACATGAACGTCGAAGCAACGCCACCACACCCACACTCTTCTCCTTTCTCCGACGAGGACACACCTGTAAGCGGACACGCTGCTGAGCACTTAATCCTCTCGGACGACCAACCATCCGCCGATGTCATCCGTATCATCGGCAAAGCACATGGATGGACCATGGAGGAAATTAGGTCGGATCTGAAGGCTTTGGAACGGAATCGATTACGGACCGTGAGCGACTTGAAAGCGCTGTCATCACAGGGATGGGAGGAGACACGAGGATTCCCACCTCTCGTTAAGGATCTTTTGCATAGAGCGATCGTTCGATCGAGTTTGCGAAGGCCGTTGATGCGGGAGTGAATGCGTATGTGGCGACGGCCTTCGATCAACGAAACATCGTCGGCTCCTCTCTCGCCGTGACTAGGAACCAGATTTCAGAGATTCTCCTTGCTTTTCGGGACCCGGACCTTCCCGTTTTGTAAAAAAGCAGGTCGAACTTCGAACAAACCGTGTGTATTTGCGTGGTGTTGCTTAATTTTAATATCTGGATATGAAGTTTTTGAGAATCATGTTTGATGTGTGTTCGAGTAATATATTCAAGCGAGTGAGTCAGATACATGAATCACAGATCAGAGATTGGCGTGTACCATCATTACTGTATTTTATCGAGAGAAACCAGGACGGCCAGAATTTCCCAAGTGCAAAAGGAATGAGAAATGTGGAGCAAGGTACGTTGCGGCTCGGGATCCAGAAACTCCTGACACTAGAAAAGATTAGGCAAGAGAGCAATCGATTCCAGTTTCTGCTCAGACCACATCACACCATCCCGCGATATGTCAGATCGGGACCCCTCATCGTCGACCCTAGTTGTCCACTCCGTTTCGACTCCTCCTCCTGCTCTTTGAATCGCAAATACAGGCTCCCCTTCCTTCGAGGTCTTCTCCACGTCCACTGACTTTTCATGCCCTTTTGCAACCTTCATATGCCCCACTTGCGTCTCACGCTCCCTGAAAATATGCCTGAGAACCTCGTCCGCTGCACCTAGTGACGCTTGAACCCACCCACGTTTGATGCCCCAAGCTTCGTTGGCGAGATACACCTCCTCTTCAGTCAGCGGACCGGACGTGGCCCAGTTCTGCAAGGAGATTTTGGACGGGCTGTCGAGGGCCCACAGATGCCTTTGGGCAGAAGTAAAACAGGGAGGACAAAAGAAAATGGGCGCGAGAAAGTAGATGATAAGGAAGAATACACATTACGTTACAGGGATTGCCGTAAAAATTATGTTCAAAGGAAAAGCCATGTCTTTGTCATAACTCACCATCCACCATCATCCCAAAGGTGGTATATCACTTGGATGGGATCGGGTATTTCATTGGCTTTATGAGGAAAGAGCGACTTCACTTTCTGGTGGATAAGACCTGTCATCTGTGTGCTATTCAAGTATTTCACTTGCAGGTCGAAAGAAAAATGAAAATCACCACTCGCATGAGTAACGATGTTCCTGGTGCTACGCATCTAGAGAAAGCGAATCGGCGACAATTTTCGTTTCCGGAACGGTTTCTGGGACGACCAAACGATCGCATTCATGAGGCAGGGACAGATCGCCCTAACAAGACCACACTTACTCGCAGAAGCCCAGTAGTTATCCGCACACTCCCCCTCGGCGTAGCTTGTATGAAGGACAGCCTCGCCGTTAGGGCCCCTTCCTCGATACGGCGTGATCGAACCCAGGCACGTGGAGTCTGTCATGTAGGTCTTTTCTGGGTCCAATGCCGGTTCCCACTTTGTGGATTGCCAGTAAACCAGGGGAAGAACGGGTTGTGTGTTATTTCATTTCCCTTTTTTTCAGGAGATGGCACCAGCGAAGATGGCATAGGTGGGGGTCGAATTTTCTTGATGACCAAAAGCAAATGTCTTCTGGCCCCTTCCTTCCCTTAAGCTCTCTTCAATGAGTCCCGTCAATGACGATCGGGTTTTACTCACCCACGCATGCGGATACACTGCAGCGCTCTTGAAAACTTTCACAGGGATTGAGGCCCGGAACTGCGGTTGTGCCCTGATGCGCTCCATGATGTCCCCATGTATGCGTTCCATGGCAGCCGGTGGTGCTGTTATGATCAACTTTGCTGCACGAATAGTCGCAACAGCAGCGTTTGCGGATGCACCCTCTTCGTTCGATAAAATCTTCACGTTAAGCTTATATTGCAACGGAGAGCTGCGACTGATGAGCGTTTGTGGCGATTCGTTGGAAACTGCTTCAACTTCGGCGCCGGTTATGACTCTTATGCCCGCCATCTTCGCCTCTTGTTCCAAATGCTTTGTTATGGCTGACATGCCCCCAATCGGTCGGGAAAGTTTCCAGGTCTCTGTGGGTTCTTTATCAAATAAGTCCGGTTCAAAAAAGGCGTCGAGAGAGAGGGGCAAAGACCAAAGGCATGAGAAACCCGAGGAAGCTTTAAAGTATGGGACGGACTCGTGGCCATAGATGCTGGTGAGAAGGTCGGACGGGGTAAGGAATGCGGAGGGGAGTTGTGTCCAGCTCGAGCTGAAGTCGGGATCAAGTTTTTTTGGTGGACGCTGAGCATAGTAAGCTTCAGCGAGGACGCGAATCATCCCAAAGGTTACGTTCCGGATCTTTTCGCGAATAGGACTTTCGCGAAGAGTTGGGAAAGCTTCCGAGAGGAGGACGTCCGGATCGCTGGTAAATACTTTTGGAAGAGAAGAAGGAAATGTCAGATTATACACTTGGTGCTCGTGTCCTGATGAAGCAGGATTGTCAACTCACCTCCACGCGCTTCAAACAGGCCGCTGCTCTTTGGCCACGGATACGTGGGGATCTCATATCTGTCGATAAGCGACCTGAGATGTAAAATGAGGAGAAGTTTGGATCTAAGTCAATCGCAAGACCATTCATACAAGTCTCCACACATGCACCTCGCCCATTATCCAACTGTTCCCACACTCCCCTACCAAACCCTACCTCGTGCGGTCATGGGTTTCATCGAACCTCCAAGCTCCGAAGCCCACTGGCTCGACCTCCGGCCCGCCAAGGTGAATGTCGAAAATTCGCCCACCCAACCTGTGCAGCCGTTCGAAAAGGCAGATCTTGTCAGCTCCTGGTACAGCTCCACTCAGAGGTCCTTCATCGTGTCTGCACCCGTTGAGGCGCCGTGCTGCTTCAACCGCAGCATAAAGGCCGGCCACGCCCCCACCCACAATCGCGATATCGCAGTCGAATGAGGTCTTGAGGACGTCGAATGGCTGGTCGAATGGGACAGTGTGTGCAGTTCTCGCGGTTTCATTCACCGAGATCCAGGATAGTATGTGAGTGAACGGCACCAGCAGGAGGAGGCCAAGGAAGAGCGCACTGAAGAGTTGCCTGGGAGGGATGCACATTCTGGTGTCTGGTCGCATACAGTTTGTGTTCGGTGCTTGCTGCCTAAACACTCCCAATCGACGAACGGCGCAGATTCACAATTGTGATCAAACGCCGCGGCGTTTCAGTGAAAACCTAGTAAACAGTCTTATGCGAGGCACATGTACGATCTTTCGATATGGAATCTTGAACTTATTCAACTCTGCAAAGGCGTTATGCTATTGTTCATCACGAAAACGGCAATTACCAAAGACTTTAAGTGCTTGCCCAACACCTTATTCTCGGAGAGTCTCCCACCTTTGTGCGACTGTGGCCCTCCAGAATCCGAGGTCCCCAAAACTCCCGAAATTCACGTAGTTGTTGACGACATGGCAACACTGATGGAGGGAGTCCGCCTGCAGCTCCAGCCTAATGAGACGGAGCGTGGTCTTGGGCAACTGATGGAATTGGACAGAATATGTCGCTCTTCCAAACTTGGCGAACAACAACAGGCAATTCTTCGCTTCTCGGACTTCTTCTTGCAGTATCCTTACCCTGCCCTGATCAACTCTGGTCTGTTCCTGTTTGCTGATGGCACAGTCAAGTCTGATCTTCGTCTCCTTGGGAATTACAATACTCGGTTTTCCGGTACTCGTCCTCATGATCTTGCCTTTTTTTCAAACAGGCTTCCTAAAACTAGCTGAATATTGGAGAAACAGGTTCACTAGTCACGACTCTTTTCTTCCCTTCGAAATAATATTTTTGTTGAAATTGAATCGCTTGAAGTTCTTGACTGTCGGGCCGATCCAGCGGTCGTCCGGGATCCATCACATCCAATTATTCTGATTTTCTGTTTCTCTTCTTCTTTCCTCTCTCTGTTCCTTCTCCATCTGTGCTTTTTCCGTTTCTCTGTGTGTTTTTTCCGACCCGAATGCGTTTGATCTTCAATGCAACCTCAAAAACAAAGCAACAACCTGTTGAGACAGGCGATCCTGAAAGTTTTTAAACAAAATATACATTTTCTGCGCAATGTGCGAAACGCTGGGGAGACCTTGACGAGAATTCAGTCAGTGCTGACTAGCAACGATCCAGTTGCAAGGGCTTTGACCGTGAGGTGTGATTTTTTGTGCTTGACAATTGTTTGTTGGATCACATCAGCATGCGAGGCAAGAAGGGGCAGAAACCAAGTTTTGATTGAATTTCGTTTTCTAGGCTGCTCGGACATGCATCAGATATTGTACACGATCGCGTCGATGTCTCTCACAGGTCAGATCTAATAAACAATGAAGTTGAGAGCAAAATCTGTACGCGGTCCATCTAAACAGCATCTTTCCTCTCCACATTTCAGTGTCCGACAATTTCTGAAAGCTACAGAGTCCATCGAATTGGAGGCCGCCATCTGTGCAACGGATAGGATATGCGGAAAATCGAAAGTGTTCGCCGCCAACGTCTTCCAACAGTTGCAGAAAATGGTCCAAGGTTCGTACCCCCCCCCCTCTCCACCCTCACCCCTTTCCCTGCCAAGGAAGACACAAAACGTTTGTCTAAGCTTTAGAAGTTCTATACTTCGATAGTCCATGAAACAAATGTTTCGATGTGTATGCATCTGATATCGCTATACCGGCACATGCACCACGACGCTCAACTCGCCAAGCAGGTAAACTTCTGGACACCTTCTTATTTTTTCTTGATTGCCTGCTTTCGCTAACTTGGAGAAATACACAAGGCAAGGAACGACTGTCTCAGATTTTTGGAAGGGACCAAAGAACCCGAACGGATCCTGGTGATCCTCAAAACGCTCACCATCATGTCACAGCGCTTCCTCCTACACGCCAGCTCGCAGGTTAGGCTCTATTCCTCGTCTGTTTCCGGCGCTTTATCGATGTATTCTGCTGTTGACCAGAAACGCACTACCTAGACTGAGAAAACTCATTGAAACTTCCATACGAACACAAAACAGCTCAATCTTCTGTCATCATCCATAGCAAAACATGATGATGATGTCGTTCGGTACGGCTTGCTCAAGGATCTGTTGATACTGAATCGAAGCCCGCAGCGAATGCCCGCAGATTTGCTAATCGTAAGTCGAGGAGTGCGTTGAACCCAGGACTCGTTAATTGTGACATTGCTAATCGCTCGTCTTTGCGAATAGCAACTCATCAAGGCCACCAACCCGACGAGCTCCGATCTCATCCTCGATCAGACTCTTCGGCTCGTGAACAGTTTGTGCAATAACAAGCTCTTCATCCAACGACTTCGCAAGGCACAGCAACATCAACATCAAGTATTGCACCACCAACATGCGGTGTCTTCATACGATATTGATGAAGTGCTCAACCGCCTGGAATGGATCGTTCTCAATCGCACGAGCCATGCTGTTCTGGCCGCCTCGGCCATGGCCAAGATTGATTTTGACGGAAGCATAGGTAAAAAAAAGGAATGATGTTTAGTGGTTTTCGATGAGGTGGAGCTGACTCGATGCTAAACGACCTCCTTCACCTTCTTAGTACGGCCCCTTCTTGCGAAAATTAGAAGCTTCGTCATTGCAGGAGGATCCGATTCCAAACAGGTAGGTTTGGCGTCAGTTTCTCATGGGATAGCAAATCAAAAAAGCGTACTTGCCATGGATTTAAGTGAATGAAATTGCTTCAATTCCTTTGGAACGCTCAACCCACCGTCTCACTTACGGCCTTATGATCTCACAGGTTGACGACCTCTTGAAATCCTTTTTCGTGCTCGGGTCCTCACTGGAGGATTGTGACTCTGTCGAAGAAGTCGTGGTCCGATGTCCAGGTCAGTGGGCCTGTTTCCCTCACGCTTTATGGCATGAAAAACCTTTGGTGGAGACATAGAAAGTGGCATTACGGAACGTTGCCGTCTATATTCCTTTCTTGCACTCCGATTTGTCATTGATTGCATTGGTTGCGTGCATTCGCCTTTTTTTCTTGTTCTAACTTCTGGTAAACACTCGTGGATCCTGTTCAGACCCCGTGCTTGCACTACAGAACTACCTCCAAGTACAGCGACGTCATCGGAAGTTCCGTGTACAACCTGATTTCCTGCTCTCTGTATTCGAACGGTTAGAGTCGTCGCGGAAGTCAGCAATGGCAGTAAGTTGCAGCAAAGCCATGGATTCAGTTGTGAAGGACCTTGAACCTAATTCATTTCAATACCGTGTCACGATCAGATACCATTCATCTACGAGCTCCTCCACTCTGTGCAGGAGCAGCAATCATCGGTTAATCTTGGCGATGTGATCTCAGATCTGGGACTAAATGATTGGGATCTATATCGCGTATCTCTACTGTGCATGGAGACGAGACAATATGGGCTGGCCACGCGTTTACTACAACGAGTTTCTCCCAAGGTATGAGGAAGGGAAAATATGGACAAATAATGCTAGTGTCGGGTGGAGTGTTAAGCGAACGAACAATTCTGTGTTCTGTGGCCTGCCTTGGCGCTTAATTCACTTTTCGACAGGCTGAATCGGAAAACACCAAGTTCTGGGTCGAATCCCTTGAGCAGTGGGCCCGTGCGGAAAATTTGCTCCCGTTTTCTTCAGTTTCTACTGTGCGTCAGGAGCAGGGGCCTCAGCAGCAGGTAGCCGATTTGGACGAGGCAATCAGAAAAGTACATGAAGCCGTTGCTTCATTACAGGTTCGTAATGGGGAAAGCTTTAAATAACGGGTACTCTATCTTTGTTTCGGGCATGTGGAACGGCGACTTCGTTGTATATTGTGTCTCTGGAAAGACCAAACCCCTCCTCGCTTTCTCACTTGCACCGTTTGCGATATTTGGTAGGTCTTAATAACAACATTGAGGGCGCGCCGATTCCAAGAAGCTTTCCTGGGCTTGCGATTAGCCTTCCTTCAAATCACCAAGCGGTGCCTCTCACTATCTAAAGCATGTTTCCGATCCAAGACTGCGTCGCATTCTCCCTCATCCACTCAATCTCTGTCAACCCCATCCTCTGCACTCACATCGGTCCATCACCCACGATTCAAGATATTATTGAAAAAACTGGTCGCCGATTTAGAACATATCCTAAAGAGATATGAGAATGTCCGATGGTCGTTTCCGGATATTGATGATGAGAGTGCAATGGGGATTGAGGCATGCATCGTGTGCTGCTTGGGGCTTGGGGCTCTTTTGGATAGGTTTCCTACTGGAGGCGACCATGAACAGCGGAAGGACGTTGCGAGGTATGTGTTTTTCTTTTATATCAAATGCATTCCAATAACCAAGTGTCAATTTCAGCATGTTTGCAACGCCGCTCATTGCATTTTCCTCTCCCGTGACCCTCGACATGAATTCATCCGGAATCCCAATCCATTAGCTTTGCCCGAGATTCCCGTCTCATGCTCTTAAAATCTGCCTCAGATACAGCAGAAACAAACACAGATGCGAAGCATACTTCGTCACGAACTAAAGACAGAATGAACACATTACTGCGATACATACTGGAGTCAGATACGCTCGAATACGAGGTAAGCATAATGAAAATGCACTGCTCTCAAGAATGTGAGCAATTGAGTTTGCAACGTCGCTGTGAATTGTAAGGGACACACATGGAATGCTCACCATCTCGATTCCGATCTTGTTGGTTGTGTTCCTCCTGTTTCATTAGACGGCAGTGGACATAATACACCAGATTATGGATGTGTCGTCTATCGTACCGATTTACTTTTTTGTGACTGAGCCGGCCGTTTCTGTTCAGGTAAGGTTATCTGGCGTCCATTACGCATAAAATTCATTGGGGGACCCAACAAATCGACTTCTATTCCCGATCCTGAACCTTTTCTCTCATCTCACGGAAACGGGGTCATTTTGTCATTCCAAAATGGCTTGATTTTGATCTAAGGTGAAGTCCCAGCCCTCGGATGACGCCCCCAAAGACCCAAAGGCCAATGATAACCGGCAATCCGTAATGAGGATTACTGGGGTTGTGAACAGGCGAAAGTCGACGAGTATGTATCCATTTTTCCCGCCTTTTGCTCCTTCTATTCTATACCTACTTGGATGGCCCACCTCACTGTTGCAAATTTGTTTCAACATTGATCATGTTACATTTGACCATCAGATCCTAGGGTAAAGGCAGGCTTTCGCGAGGCAAATGTCCTTATCCAAGTATTGAAGAGGTATCGGCCAACCATCGCTTACTTCGGTCCGGACGCAGTAAGTATCGTTCATGATCATGCCTGGGGATGTGAGGTCGTGCAAGGCCGTATCAAAAACATGTGGATGGAGAATAACCTGTCAATAACCTCGTTTCTCATCCCCTCCCTTCCTCTCTCAAAAGGGAATTCCCAAGGTTGACACCCTCAAAGAATTCATCGTCCGTGCACCCATCGAAAATGATTTTTTCGAGGCTGAAGCGCTGGTCGGGGTGCCCGCTCATTCGGTGTCAAGGGAAGACGCTAACAGTATGGCCCCGAATGGGGTTCAGGCTGGATTTGATGTCCAGGTTAGATTGATAACGCGACTGGTTGATTGTGATGGGCAGCTGTGGGAGACGGGGCCCTTTATGACGGAGACCATTGGAAGGAGTTCGTGAGTAAGCTTGGCATATGCACCTTCTCTCGAATATATATCTGATTAGAAAATGCAAAGAGACGAGGGATGCACTGTAAATAGCCGATCGTGAGCCAAATGCAGTTCCGAATGAGAAGGAACGTTGCTGGATTTGAAGTTGAAGCTCGCATTCACAGATGACTAGAGTCAACCGTCCGCAAAAACGGCATGTAAATTGCTGGATCTGAACTTGGGCGACAATTCTGTGCCACCACCCTCGCCCAAGAATCGGACGACACCAACAGAAACAACAGATGTCCGCCGTTGTCGAAGAACTCATTTTTCTTGGGACAGGTCGGTATCCACATTTGCATGAATTGCACATAGGAATTCACATTGCCGCTCTCAATGCCACATTTTTCGTTCCTCCCCAGACGCCCAATTGCCGCCTTGATTTGGAAAAATTCCTAACTCACTTGTTACTTCCACATAAACCTCAGGAACCTCCGGCTGCGTCCCCAATGTCAATTGCCTCACGAAACCGGAACCCCCTTATTGCACTACATGCCCGCTAGCCGTTCAGTACTTGCATCCCAGGTATTTCAAACATGATATGCAATATCCCATAGTAACAACTACTGAACCATTTCCCAAAACCGCCTCTCGACTTCCATGTCGTGAAAAGGGAAGGTATCAGTCTTGAAGATGTAGATGACGATTACTCCGATACGGAACCGGTGGAAAGTTCGGAGGAAGCTGGTCCGAATGGAGGTGTAACAGAGGCTGCTCAATATCGTGTGTCGAGGTTGCTTGCCGGTCTCTCTGAAGTGAAAGTAAAAAAGCGATTCAATAAGAATCAACGGAGGAATACGTCGGCGGTTATTCGGTGTACTCATTCGGATGGAAGGAAGAGGTAAAGATGGTATGGAAGGTAGAACGGGAACTGACTTTCTCACGCAGCAGGGGGGAGGGGGGCGGTTTGCTGGGTGAGGATTGCTCACGAAGTCGCTGAATTTACTGGGGTTGATAGGACATTACTAGTAGATTGCGGTAAAACCTTCTACGAGTCCGCACTTCAATGGTTCCCCACACACAAACTTCGAAAGATAGACGCAGTAATCTTAACGCACGGGCACGCTGATGCCATGCTGGGTGAGTCCTCGCCATCCACTCTGTGATCCTACTTCATCCGTGTCAATATTGATAAGAACGATCACATGTTGACGATTGAGAATGCTGATAGGGATGGACGATCTACGACAGTGGACTCTGGGTGGTGTAGAAAAAGGAGCAGTGCAGGATTCTATCCCTGTGTACTGTTCTGAAGAGACTATGGATGTTGTTGAGAGGACGTTCCCGTATTTGGTTGATAGGTCGAAGGCAACAGGTGAGTGAATGAGTTTTCTCTCTTTGAATTTTCAAAACAAGAAGGAACAGAGCGACTGGCGCAACGTAACAAACCTCTAAAAATTTCTGATGATTATGTTAAAATCCATACCAAAAGGTGGTGGTGATGTCCCCGCGTTAGACTTCCACGTCTTCCGCAAAGATGGTGAGCATTACGCTCCGTTTACGATCGAGGAGCTAGAGATAACCCCTTTAGAAGGTACGCCACGCCATTCAAGAACAACCGTGTATAAACCGCTCGTCTTTCATTTAGAAAGCTTACCATCTATGGACATCACGGATCAACCACAATGATGGACTGATCCCCCCCCCCGAAACCTCATTACAGTCCACCACGGAAAATATCCCGACGGTTCACCGTACATGTCGTTAGGCTTTCGGTTCGGAACTGACCTTGCGTATATCTCGGACGCGAGCTTCATTCCCGAACACACCCGCGATCGGATGTGTGGTGTGAAGGTTTTGGTGTTGGATGCTTTGGCAGGTAAGCACATAATCTTCACGGAGGCAACAGTTGGATCAAAACATGGCGTGTGGGATTCGGATCCAAAGACAATGCACGAGTTGCACGAGTTTTCTAATCACCGATGGTATCTTTGTTTGCATTCGTTCTGTTTAGATCACGGTCATACGTCCCACTTCTCAATCGACGAAGCCATCCAAGAAATCCTCAAGATTGGACCCACCCCACCCCTCCGATCCTACTTTGTCGGATTCTCGCATAAAGTTGAGCACCAATCTTTGAATGAGCGATTACGTAGGGATAAAAGGTTGATGGGAAGTGATGGGACGGCGGAATTGAGAGTGAGGGCTGCGTTTGATGGACAAAGAGTTGTTATATCTGATGATGCAAGGAATGAAGCTGGAGAAATATCGCGGCTTTGATGGTCATTTCGTGATGTCTTAGGCTTCTGTCGAAGAAGAGTTATAAACAGGATTTTGATATACAGGATTTCAATGATTTCAGAATCTACTAATGTACACAATGCTTGCTTGGCAGCCTACTCGTAACCAAAAAAGAGAAAGAATACTTTTGAAATGCGACTGTGGGAGCCTTCTCCCCATTCCTTGCAGCAAAAACGGTTCCGCAAACCTTCTCTGCCCCGTCCCCAATCTCGGCCCAAAATACCATCAACACCACGCACCCCTCCCCCATTTTCCCTCACAACCCCTCCAACTCCCTAACCAACTCCTCCACACTCCCCACCGGCATCCCACACTCAAACCCATGACACACATGCGCTTCCGCTGCATCCTCGCTATCCAACGGCTTGTCAACAATCGAAGCAAAAGTGGGTGAGCTGTTGTACAAAAACGAGGACGATGACGTTGCGGTGGTGGTGGTGCCGGGTTTATGGGCGGGTGCCAGCGCTACGGTTCGGTTGGGAATGAACCTGGTGCGAACTGTTGAGAGGAGTTTTTGCGTCGATTTTGATGTTGGGTCGCCGTGAATGACCACCTATCGTATACCATATCATATCATGAACGAAAAAGCGAAAAGGTCATTGATCATCAGCGAACAGGTCCACAAACACAAACACAACCCCTGGATGCAAACCAACTCGAAGGAAGCTCAACCTCCAAGCAGGTATCGGCTCACCTCCTTCAACCCCCTCATAAACGCACACTGCGCCGCAACCAAGGCGGGCATTGTTTGAGGGTACTTTGAGATTTGCTCATAGAAGCAGAGAATGGTTTTGGCGGCTTTGTCGCGGTATGATAGGTTCGTTTGTGATGACGCTTCGGTTGGGTGGGTGTGAGAGGGGATTAGGGCGTCAAGTCGGAGAAGGTTGGAGACCGTGATGGAGTTGGGGGAGGGTTCGGCGCCGTCGTGGTCTGGTGGCGAGCGGTTTGGGGTGGGGTGGTGAGGAGATGAAAAGGCGGGAGTTATTCGTTGAGTTTGATTGAAGAGTGGTACGTGCGTTTGATGGATGGAAATGTGCATATGATCCTCACCTTCTTTCAACCGCAACAGGATTCTCTTCTCGTCTTTGGATCCGCTGAAGTAACCACCTTCGACCGAGTCCCAGAACAACTCGTCTTGCTTCTTTTGAAGATCGACGGCCCAGGAGAGCCACTTTTCATTGAATGTCGCTTCGTACAGGTCGAGCAGAGCTGTTTATTCGGCAGCATAAGTGGGGAAAGCAGTGAGTTCACGCGTCATTCATGAAAACCCTGAAAAAAGCAACATCTAATTGGCATTAGTGCACAACAGCCCGAAACAAACCCAAAACCCCCTTCACTCACCCTGAATCATAAAAGCATAATCATCCGCAAACCCCTCCACATCACTCGCGCCCTCCCTCCAACTCCGTTTCAGAACACCCCGGTCCCCATCATACATATTCCCTTCAAAGAACTCCGCAGCTGCAACAGCCGATTTCAAGATGTCTTGTGCATGTCGTGAGGGCTGGAGGACCTGTGCGGCACGAGCTAGAGCTGAGATCATCAAGCCTGGTGCAATACGGCACGATGGTTGAGAACAAGACGGGGAGTGAGGTTAGCCGGTTGGAGTGGAGACGGTGTAAGTTATTGAAACTTGGAGAGGAGTTGAATGGGTACGTACCATTCCAACTTGTGATGATTTTGTCATCTCTGTGCGGTTTGGGGCGCTTTTCGAGACGCTCCTTCCAGAGGGCATCTTCTACGCGTTGGATGGCTGTGTTAACTGTTTCGATGGAGGTGTGAAAATGAGAGGCGGTTTCTTCCGGAGTGTGGCGTTTTATCAAGACGTTCTACATATAAGCGAATAAAAAGGTTAGTTAACATTCTGGTTGGCATTGTTGGGTCTCGGTCCTCCAACGAAGGAAATGAGGAAAGAAAGGGGATACGCCTACCTTGTGTGTGAGCTCCCCATGCGGATCGTTCTGCGGGTTCACATTTCCTCCCGGGTTCACCCCAAACATGTACGCAAACACCTTCGCATCCTCCTCCGACCCCGCCAATTTAAATATCTCGTCTCGTTCCCAAACCGCAAATGCACCCTCTTCGAACATTGAAACACACGAAGAGCGACAGAAAGATCGAATGTGTGTGAGTGTCAGGGACTATCGAAACTCAGAGAGGGACATACCAACCACTCCGATGCCTCCATGGAGATAACGTACCTTTCTTCTCCTTGGCACCGTGGTGGGGGAAGGAATCGGCATCTTCGGCGGAGTAGAACCCGCCTTCGGGAGATTTGAGGTCTCGGTCGACGTATTGAATGATGTCTTTTGCGATCTGGTTTGAGTTACGCACCGCACCGGTGAAAAGCGTTAGTTGTGAATTCTGGATGAGGTTGCGAATGCAGGAACTTACATCTGCATAAAACGGATCCTTTGTGATTGTGTAGAGGTCGATGTAGGCGGAGAGGAGTTGGGCTTGGTCGTAGAGCATTTTCTCGAAGCTGGGAAGAAGATGAGAGATGTTTAGATGTTGAGCCTTGTCATGGAACCACCAAACACACCTGGCACGTTTTAGGAAATGTTTAGAGGAAAGGGCACTCACTGCGGGACGTGCCAGTACTTGTCGACGCTATATCTGTGGAAACCAAGACCGACGTGGTCGTGGATGCCGCCTCTAGCAATGGCCTATCCCACAAACCAGAAACAGAATATCAAGCGCGATAAGTACATCGAAGAAAACAAATGAAAAAAGCCACGAAGTCCTTTTAGTCTTCTTCTGAAGCACCACTCACCTTCAACGTGAACTCCACCATCTCCAATGCCTTCTTCGCCTCCTTATTCTTACTCTCACATGCCTTCCTCACCTCACCCACAAGTTCACTCTTCTCCGTGATCCCAACCGGCAAGGTCAACTGATACACCTCCTTCATCCTCTTCAACTCCCCTGACGACATATCCGGGATGGACTCGAGGAGTGAAGTCGGGATGTGGGTGTACCGGTAGAAACGGAGGAGGAAGTGGAAAATGACGGGGGTGGGAAATTTGGGGGAGCCGCTGAACCCGCCGAGGGTGGAGTCGAAGTTGTGGAGGAAGTGGGAGAAGGCTTTTTGGGGGGTGGACCAGGAGATGGAGTCTTGCGAAGATGAGGAGCCGGCTTTTGGCTATCAGATAAATTAAAAGGCCATGCGGTCGAGCAATTAGACATCTTCTAATGCGGAAAGGAAAGGAAGGAGCTTTCGTTTTCTGTACCTTGCCGATTTCTTGAAGCTGTGAGATAACGTCGTCGGCCATTTCCAGCAGCTTGGGTTTTTGCTCTTTCCACATGTCACTGATTTGCTTCAGGACGCGTGGGAAGCCCGGCATACCTATGAAAATTGCAGATCTACGAGTCAATGTCATTTCAAACTAAAACCATAGCGCAGATGAACCAACGCGATGTTTCAGCCTACCGTATTTATCTTCAGGCGCGAAATACGTTCCCCCAAGGAAGGGCTTCAGATCCGGCGTCAGCCAGACTGACATGGGCCTTGCACATTGAGTTAAGTCAGACATGATTGCTTCTGGGACTAAGATGTCCGAAAGAACTGAGGCAAACTCACCATCCACCATGACCAGTTGTAAGTTGCACGAATGTCTACAAAGTAATGTGTTATGAGTAATTTTGAAGACGGACGTTCGAACGAAGAACTGTGATCACGAACAGTTCATAGCATACCATATACATCCGATCCACATTGGGTCGCTCTTCTCTGTCCACTTTGATGCTTCGATGCACATGTATTCGGCAAAATTGGTGAGAAAACCATGACCAAACCGAGATGGAAAATAGATGAAAACAACGTGTAACTTACTTGACAAAGTGCTCATTCATAATCTTCGCAATCCCCTCATTCTCAAACGATTCATGCTCCATAACATGACACCAATGGCAAGTGCTGTAACCAACGCTCAGGAAGATGGGTTTGTCCTCCCTCTTAGCTTTTTCGATCGCTTCTTCCCCTATGCATGTGATGCGACGATGATCCAAAACCCATTACAACGGATGATCTACCAAATCTGACTGAAAGAAAGACGAACAACCGCTTTGATTTTTGAGCTTACCCCATGGATACCAGTCGACAGGATTGTGGGCATGTTGGAGCAAATATGGGCTTTTCTCATTGATGAGTCGGTTCGTGTGCTTATGCCCCTGTTGCGGAGTTACCGTGCTGGATGATCCTTCCATCGAATTTCGATTTGTATTTGATCTGGATGTATTGAAAAGACTTCTGCCGGTCTTGGATGGGGATGCGACCCAGGTTGATAGCGACGAAAAATGAAAGAGATTTGGTGGTGTAGTTTTTGGGTTTGTGGAAATGTGAACGATTGATTTCGGGTGTGTTTGGGATAGGGAAGCTGTGATTTTGATGGAAAATTTCGTTAGTTTTGCAAGGATTATCGGTAACGAATGACGACGACAAGGGACCATGGAACTTTATCTTATCATTTCCATAGAGACAAGGTACTTATACCCCCTTTCCAACGCTCCAAACCAACTGGACCACATCAAGACAAACGCAAATAATCGTCAAATCTACTCAAATCTGAAGGGATTTGAACGCTTATGTTACCTGCTGTTCTCGCCCAAATGGAGCAATCCCGACTGAAACAGAACCGGAGGAATCGGCGGCTTGTATACTTGAGAGAACTGTTGCGCGAAATCGACTTCTTGGTTGATAGGAGCGACGAGAGCATAAGGGCGCTTCACTTTGAATTGGTGAGGACTCTCCCCTTGTAACCTGTATCACCACGACGCAATTGGGTTTTGGGAGTGATGTCACTTCTTGGAAACTCTCCCAACGTCTCTCCCACGACGTTCGCATACATAAATCTTCTTAAGAGGTATTCAAATCAGATGTTTAATTTTGTTTTCTAATCCAGAAACACGTGTGTGATCTCAAGCGTTAAGGTCATCCTTTCAAACCGGTACGTTCTTTCCACAACATGAACGCCCATTCTGCAAAGAATAAACCGTTGCGGCGTGACCAACAGTAACAACCACCATGAAACTCCGAACTCTCCTTGCCCGCAGATTCAGTCCTCCCTCTGGTAGCGCTCACAGGAGTCGTACCTTGGAGGTTGAGGATAGAATGCGGAGAGATGCTGGAGTTGGGGTGAGAGCTGTCTTGTGGTTATGGACTGCGTCCGAAGTGTGTAATGGATGAGACGTTTCGCACACGCTTCACTTACAGTCCAGACATTTGTCTCATCTCTCTCTGCCGCAAAGGGCCTCCCTTATTGAATTCGTTCCTTCTGACATGCCAATACCAGCATTGCAGGAAGAGGCGGAGGGTTGAGAGGCACATCGGGTAGGCTGCTCTATCATGCCGATACCCCCACGCTGTGTCGCCGGTGAATGATATGCCATTCGTGGAAGATTACTGGAAAGTACTTTAAGACTGCTAAAAAGACAATTGACCACGTTGATCCCAGGTGAACCTTACCCCACAACCACCCACACACTCTTCGACGAAACTGACTTGGGAGTTTAAAACTCTCACGTGGCATCCTTTACTGTAAGCCCCCTGCCAACGCCTTTGGCGAACTGTGACGCGGTCCAGTAACCGCGTTTTTCGATCTCTTAGCTTCCGACCTGACACTGTGGAAATAGCAAAGACCACCGGTTCCGTTGTTATCAAGGGAGATCGCACAGCATGCACTGCACAAGACGACTGCTATTTCATCCAAGTGGAGAAGGAGGAGAGCAGACGTACGCTGACCACCAACCACTTCCGTGATTGATGTGTCTGTGCAGGAAAGAAGAAAGGAAACTAAAGTAAACTAAGCAGGTAAGAAGATGCGGATTCTCCAATACTGCGCACCAACGATTCAATAAATCACAGGGCTGGTCGACAAAGCGATGCTGGCG
>JADGJF010000283.1:0-25316 GCA_027596845.1 Quaeritorhiza haematococci | reverse complement strand
GCGCTGCAAAGGCTGCAATTGATATTTGCTGAAAGATTTGAAGAAGAAAAGGGAAATTCAACGTTAAATTACCTGTGGCAGCCAATGCGAAATCGTCGTTGGATTTGAAAGCAATCGAGTGAGTCGATGCATCTTTTGCTTTCGCGAGGGCTTCTTCAGTTTCTTTCGAGGCCGAGGTTATTTGGGGCACAGGTCCTTTTCGGTGGGTAAAGAGGTAAAGGGCATGTAAAGGGATCAGTTTTCAGTGCCAAAAGCGTAAACAAGTGAAGACAGGCAAATCGAAGGTATGGGGTCAAAATAAGAGCCTACCCAACATCTTTGCAAGCACATGATTCACGCCGTCCCCTCCGGTAACAACTTCTTGAGCTTTCGGGACATAGAAAACTGAATTTCGCGACAGATTGGATTGTGAGTGAAGAAAGATTGAACAGATCATATTCGAACAAGAAAAGAAAATCATCCAATTGAAATTTCTCCTCAAAGCTCACCTTCCAAGTCTCCACCACCCACGCGGATCGGGAATTTCAAGTCGGGAAGCTCGCCCTCAACCGTCACTTTTGATTGAACATTGTTGAATGTGCGTATACGTATTTAATATGAGTTGTCTTGCTTCCATCATCGAACAACATAAATAAAGCATCCTAACCACAACGTGATCCACAGCGCCGTTCATCTCTTCTGTCCTTACCATTGAAAGTCTTTGAATGCTCTGGTTTGATTCCAAGGGCGAAGTGCTTGTAAGTTGCCATGGCGCCCAAAACGACGAGAGCGGTGCTTGCATGACGGAACGATCTGGCGGCTTTCATTGTCGTTTGGATGAAGGGAATGAATCTAAATTCAACCTATCAGTCCTCTTTTCTAATTCACTTTGAATTTCTTTCGGGAAACCTGCAGCGATCCACCTCCTTATATAGCTATTATCTTCGTGACCTCCTTTTCAACATTTTGGATGCGCTGTTCGGATTTATGAATCAGCAGCTGCTGAGATGTTCGCGCCGGAGGAGAAGCCTGGAGAGAAGCAGTTCATTGTCGTAAGGTCGACTCGGCCGCTTGTGGACGCACCCGAAGCTTGCGCGAAGGACAACTTCAAAGCACGAGGGGAAAGGCGGCGACGACCTTGATCTGCAGTCGTCCCTGCAGTCGTCCTGTTTGTGTTTGTTGTATGTTCGTTCACTTGTTGGGGAAAATTTTTTCTGACTTCCTTAGGATGTGCGCAGCACACCCAGACCTCCCTCCTGCCCTCCCTCCACAGTCCTTGAGAACCCCCCGTACCACAGGGCGTGCCAGCGCGCCATGGTCTGGGCGTCGGCGACGGGTTGGTCGAGAGAAGGGTTTGAGAAAGGGAGATTTCGGAGTTTGAAGAGATTTCTAAACAGGTCAGGCAGTGTGCCCGATCCAACCCCGCTCCAACAGGTTGACGTGTGATCAATACACCGACTGCTTATCACCATACTTGGAAGCCGCCCCTTCCTCGAAACCAGGCAGCATCTTAGGCAGCAGCCACGCAGGTTCGCTCCAGATGGAATCATCTTTGTTTTCGTTGTTTTCCGATCATGGAACACGTCGGCATAAGAAAAGGAACATAAGGTTGAAATAAGGTTGTTTCTTATGCGTCACAGGATGGTATTTGCGATCCACTTGCGCAATTTCAGCAGCAGAAGACAACTGGAGGTCGTGTTTCATGTTCTGTTTCTCCGTCTTGCACAGAGTCTCGCGTTTCCCCATTTCGAGAGATCGATTCTCTTTCAGAAACGGTCCAACCTTTCCACCATCTACACACTCAGCATAAGAAGCTGAACCAGGGTTTGGGAACACAAAAATTCAAAGTCCGACAGGTTCATGTTACACAGATTTCACTCCATCCCTCCTGTTGTGAATGCTTTTTGCTTGTAATTTGTGTTTGTACAAAGGTATACCGCATTTGCTTCTCTACGATTTTTCTATATAATGTACACTCCGAAAAGGATCCCATCCGCACTTCGCGCGTTTTCCTCCTGTCCTCGTCCTATGCCACTTTGTGTCGACAACTGCACATTCACAAAAGGAGAGGGATTAGCCAAGAGGCCACTATGAAGAACAGCACAGCCAAAAACAGGAACAGGGAAGGGAGAGTTGCATGCATCGTTACTTACATAGGACACGAGTTGCTCGTTTTCAGCCAGGAATCCACGCACTGGGGTGCGGAGAACACGGAAAGTTAGACCTAACTCAAAGGAAAACAAACGAAAGATTGAAATACACTCATTCAAAACCTACCATCTGATGAAACATGTGAGAGCATGGCAATCGTCGAAGCGTATCGCCAGGTTCGAAGTCGCAAAGGCAGATCGTACATCTGAGATGAATAAACCAAAACCATTATAATGGACGACAATTAGTCAAATACTCAAATATAGCGACGGATATCCAGGGGTCATTCTCGCACGCACATTTCGGGGTCCCCCATCTTAAGGCTGTTTCGGAATAGAAATCGTTACCTTGCTTCTTCTGCGCTCATCGTCCCCGGCTTATACTTCGATGTCGGCAACGCCTTGATAACATAATCAGCAAGCCCTTTCGACTTTGCTTCGCCAATACGTTCCGAAAGGGCCAACAAGGACTATATACGTGCATTCGGAACAAAGGGAACCGAATGAGTGGAATTGCTAGACCAAGAAAACAGGACCGCGAAGCACAAGCATCTCCCTCGTTTCGAATCTGTTTGTAGGATTCCTCCTACCTCATAACTCATATCCAACTCGTCGTCGTTCATGTAGTTGAGAGGATTGGATGCGAGTCCACCACTTGATTCAAAAAGGTCGATACCGGATGGGATGGGATCAAGCATAGAAGATACGAAATGAAGAAAGGGATTCCAAGGGTTAGTATAACAGCGACATGGACGACCTAGAGATATATCATGGTCATCTGATGAACGAGACAACACTCCAACTTGTTTGATTCCAAGTCGCGAACGTTCAGCTTGTCAATGATCTAGTATTGATCACATTTCGAGTGTTTCGAACGCGACCAGAACCGTTCGGGTAATCTTCCCAGTTCATCGGATGATGGTGAAAATGTTCCGTCACCGCCGAAAGAAACTGAAATAGGAGGGAAAATATCTCGACGACCTACCCAAAGAGAGCATGCATCCCATTCCGTAAACCTCCGATTCCACCCAATCCCAACGCTCCACCCACATCCCCTCCTCCTCTCCGTGCCACCCCACCGCCGCGACGCTGTCGTCCACCAAAGTGCAAAAACGCCCCCATATTGTTTGTATCCCCGTAGCCCATCGCCTCAAGAATGGCTCGTTGGTCCGGGTCATCATCAAAAACGGAGTTGGCATTGCTGCGGCCACCGGCATTGCTGTTATTGCTAGTTCGTCTTGTACCTGCACGGCTGCTGCTACTACTACCAGCTCCACTCCCACGACCACTGCGGCCGCCGCGGCCGGATCGGGTACTACGAGTTCGCTGTTGAGCTGCGGCTTCTGCAGTGCGATGATGAGTTCGAGAATACATGAGAGTTAGCGGTCGGTGACAGATGTTCCATTATCACAACACTTGAGAATTTCCATGCTCACCTTCGGCCTCTGCTTCCGCAATGATACGCGACAGGCTGTCCATCGCCTCTCTCTGTATATCGGAAGTGCCATGTTAGAAGTTTCGAGTTTGGTTGCCATTGGAGGAAAAAATCCAGTCAGCGAATCAGTTTGACAACAACGTGCAAGGTGAGAATGCTATACGCCGGCAAGAAGCATTTGTGACTCCGAAGATGACGATAGAAGGAAAGGGAATGAGAACTTACCATGTCAGGTGGCTGCAAAGCACTATATTCCTGTTCCTGCAACATCTGCGCAAGCATTTCGTCGGTCATGGGCGGCTCATCACCAGCCGCTGCTGCAGAATCCCCCTGTCCTCCAGCAGCGCTGCTGGTGCTACCTTGGGGTCGGTATGGAGGCGGAGATGGAGATAACCGCCACCGTTGCCGTTCCCTCTCGGACAATGCACTGGATGTGGCCCGACCCGCCGCCGCCCTGGATGATGACGCGGAACTCCTGCGTGCTGTGGACATCCCTGTGTACCTGTCTAGGTCACTGCCCGAACTACTACTCGCACCAGCGGACGAAAAGGTACCGGTCGCCCTACTATTGCTACTCCTGGTGACCGGTCCACTTCTACCCGTCACACCCGCCGCCCCACGTGCCCTTCTAGTTGAACGGCGAACACCCGCGACTCCTGACGATGACGATGTAGACACAGCAGGCCTAGATAGTAACTGCTCGTCCACATCAATCTCATCAGAATCCATCCCATTGTGGTCCTCTTTGTAATCCTCGTCAACGTCTAAATTCTCAACCACCTGCACTCTCGAACTGGACCCATCCCTTCCATCCAGCGCAATGACATCATCATCATCGTCGTCGTCGTCATTAATGATCATGCGCGTCTTTCCTTTTCTCGTTGTTGTCGTCGTAGTTGTCGGTCTGGTGGTGGTCCGCCTTGTGGATCGTCTGGATGTTGAAGCTGATGATGATGACGAGGATGGTGGTACTGATGTGGAAGGATAGGAGAACAAGAAGGGATTGTATGTGGAAGCGGGGTCGTATGTTGTGGAATGAAATGTGCTGCTGCTTGATGTTCCGGGTGGACTTAATGTGACGTCGAGGGGTTCTCCAGAGAGCGTTTGTGGGAGCTGGTAATGGGAAATCACAAATGTTGCAGGCCAAGACAACCAGAAGGGGAGAAAAACAAATTATGTTTAGTTATGAGTGCGAAACCGACGTTGCTTTTGAAACCTGTAACCAGCAAAACAAGTGGCGACTTTGTATAAAACCAAAGTGCTTTCGACATCATCTCACCAATACTCACATGAGAAGTATGTCGGACAGTCCCCGTCCGTGTTGTTGTCCGACTGGAGGCACCTGCACGGTATGCCGAAGACCCTCCAGCATCTCGGTAACTGCCGCCCACATTGCTCGACGCACCACTAGTACTTGCAGCCGCCAACCCACGTGCCCGAGAAACTATACTGCTAATGCTTTCTGTGCGGTGTCCGGTTGTACCGATCGGGGCGACGTTGGCAGCGCTTCCACCCGACCTCACTCCAGTTGATCTAGTCCTCCTACTTCCAATCGGTCGTGTGTATGCTGTCGGTCTGGTTGTTGTCGATCTCGTATTACTCGAGGGTCCCGCACTGTCTAACATAACCAACTCATTGTCATCATCGTCCCATGACCTCGCCTTTGACCGGGCACCTTCGCGTTCCTCCACAAGAATAACGTCTTCGTCATCGCCATCATGAGAAAGATCTTCATCCCTCCGAGACGGTGACGAATTTGCATCACTTTCGAACTCGATATCGATGCCTATAGGAGACGACGCAAGTGTTGTATTTCTCGCACCGGCATCCAGGTCAGTTCCAGCACCGGTGTTTCCTCGGCTTGTGCCGTGAATTTCATCCAAACTCTCGTCCACATCCCCATCCACGCTTCTCCCAAACAGTTCATCATCGGAATCGTCAAAAAGGCCAAACGATGACGGTCTGTTGAACCGTACCGGAGCGGCAGGCGCAAAAGGTTTGGAAGGCTGTGGAGCGTTTTGTGCACGGGAGGATGATGATCCGATGCTCTTGTTTGGTTGTTTGCCCTTGTCTTTGCTATAAGCATCGGTGTTGGAGGAGGTGACTTTGCCTTTGCCCTTGTCACGGGAAGAGGTGATCGGTGGAGGTGAAGCTGTCATTTAAAAGGGTTTTTCCAAGCATGGGTGCGGATTGTGTTAGATTTTGATGTGGAAAACCTGAATTCTCAGTGCGACACAAGGCGAAGCGAAAAATGCCAGAAAGGAACGCTTAACCACAAACCGCAAAAACTTACACTGTGTCGGGCTTGTCAAATCGATGACATGTCTGTTGCCAGACGACCCAGTACCATTAGAACCATTCATCTCCAAAGCCGTCGCCATCGGTGCAACACCTCTCGGCGGTCGCGAACTTGATCCCCTCCGCATCGCCAACGAATCCGCCATTTCGCGCCAATCGAAGTCCCCATTCGCCTTTCCCTCCTCTTCTTTCTGCATCTGCATAGCTCGCCCCTTCCCCTTGTCCACTGTCTTCGTCACAACTAGTTCATCATCATCATCCGACAGCTCCGTTTCCGATTGATCGTTGTTGGCAGAGCTTGTGGTGTGTCTATGTGAAGACTTGAGAGGATGGGAAGACTGGCGTGTGGTGCGGCGGTAGAGGTAGGAGTCTGGTTGCTCATCAAGGAAGTCCAAGTCATCGAAACTACGTTTTCGTTTCATTCCGGAACGGGTTGAGGGATTATAAGAGGAGGATGAAGAGGAAGCTGCTGCGGTGGTGGTGGTGGGAGTGGTAGAGGTGGTAGTGTGAAGCGGACGAGAAAAGGCCAATGAGGATGAACGCATGGTGGAACGGGTACTTGGTGGCATAGGGCTATCTGGCGCAAGGATTAGGGTATCGCGAGAGCGTCCTGGGAATTGTAAGAGAGTCATCAAAGGCATGAGTAGGCGGACTCCAAAAACTTATTGAGCTGGGACATGTTGTCCAAGGAAAGATGAGAAAAGACCGTAATAGAAAGCAGGGAAGTAAGGCAGACCCAAGGTGCATTATTTACCATTTGTTCCAGTCCATCGTAATCGCTCATCATCTGTTTCCCCCTCCGAACTTGCTGCGTGTGCCTTTCGCAACCGCATCTTCGACATGGACGACGACAACTCGGCCGTCTTTGGAGACATCCCCGGTTCTACTTTTTTCCTACTCTCGGCCCTTCCTTTGTCGCTGCTGCTAAGGCCACTGCTCCCGACGCCTGAAGCCTCGTCATCTACGAGGTACGGTTTCCATGCCGGCAGGGCTGGTGGGCGCTGTGGAGACTTCCGCCTCTTGTGAGGGCGATATAATGTGATATTAGGCGACAGTGGGGGGAAATCGTACAAGTCCCTGCCACTAACGTTGTTGTTCCTGAATCGCGACCGGGATTGAACATCTAAGTCTCCATCATCGGTACGCTCGGAAAGATCATCATCTTTATCCTCTTCCACCAAATCATCATCATCATCCTCCCCTGCCCTGCTTTCAAGACCGTCATCGCCAGCTCCGCATGCAGCACCACATTCCAAAGCGTTGTTCAAGCCAAATTCATCATCATCGTCGTCATGATTTTCACCCTCCTCCTCGCCGTACATGCGGGGTGTATCGTAGGGGGAATCATTGTATGACTCAGAAGCATTGTCGTTGTCGATTTTTATCTCTTCGATCTCGGGTGCCTCGGATGTTCCCTTCTCCATCTGCCTCGCCATATTCATTTGATCCCACAAATCGTCGAGTTTCACCTCCGGCTCTTGTGTTGTGTTGGAGCGACTGCCAGAAGGTCCAGAGGAAACAGAAAGAGACGAACGATTGCTATTGTCGATCAACCGATTGATGCTGAGGTTGTTTCCATTTGCTCGCCTCGAATTCGACGTTGACGTTGACGAATACGAGGACGGCTGTCGACAATACTTGCTGGTGGGGTTTCCTACGTCGGAACTGCCCATCCTACCGAACCCAAATTTACCGTCATGATCTTGGGCCCAATTTCTCAAATTTGAATGTATTTCTTCGCTGGACCCACCACCTACATCCTCTTCTAAATCCGTATCACTCCCCTCATCCTCATCCTCTTCCGAAAAATTCCGCAGCCGATGTTCATGCCATTCATCGACATCAACACATGCATTTTCGTTCTCGTCCTCGTTCTCGTCGGTATCGATAATGTCGTCTGCTGGATACGCACCCCTGCGAGTTCTGTTGCTGTAAGAAGAAGGATTGATCGAATATCCAACATCTTCGAAATCATCATCTCCGCCCTCAAATCCTTCTATTGCATCATCTTCGAAGGGCATCGGAGTAGGGTGCCGACGTAAATAAAGCTGGGTAGGTTGTGCCATGGTTGATACTCGCGCCTTCTCATACAATGTACGGAGTTGAACTGAATACACCTGAAACTCGGAGTAAACCGTTGGTCGATTTTGCAAGCGATCTCACAAGTTTGAGTAAAGCCCTTTGTGAAAGGAAATATGAGATCTGTTAGTTTGATCGAAAACCGCGAAAATCCATGACTGATAGGAGAAAGGAACGTAAAACGTATTGACAACGTGTTTGCTGAATTCCTTCTGTATTATCCGCCACGTAAACAGAAGACATCCAGGCGGACTGCTCTTTTCCAAATTGATACCAACACCCTATTTCCCCACCGCCTGTCCACGTTTGAAAGTTACTTCGACCAAAACGTCTATTTCTCTTTCCCACAACCCTGGCTTCCCACCGGTCAACCCCAATGCTTTTCACACAACATCCTTCGATTTTTTCGAGACTTTGATCCATTCCATGAAGGACACGTGGGGACTCTGTCTTTGTCGTGATTTGCTCTCTCCTTTGCCATTGCAGGCACAAGTGGTTTTATGTACGATTTGGCTATGTGAATTCCTCTCACTAAAGCATACCACGCACAAGTAAAAGCGCTGGGAGTCGACTGTTAGCGGCCCCAACCGACCCGTTATGACCATACGCCGCCGCGTCCCTACTTCCGTCCAACACTCCCTCACCACGCAAACAACCGCCAAAAAGCGGGTTTTTCCACCAAAAAAAGAAATACAGGAGAAGCTACCTACTCTGCTTTTCGATGCGGGCGCTCAGAGCTATCCGGGCTTTCAACTCATTTAAGACTTGTGAGTCAGAATGCAAACTGGTGTCTTCAGTGTGAGAAAACAGCGAAATGTCGAATATCTGGACAAAAGAAGGTCGCACACAAATTTGACACATCTCCGCCCACATGCAAAAAAGACCACGTCCAAAAGCTCCAAGGTGATGGCAATTCTTGATTTAACAGCGCGGTTCGAAGACGGGGCAGGATCTGGGGCAGGATCGGAAAAGGCAACATGCAGTGAATGAGCTGCCAGTAGGTGGGAAATGGAGGTGGACTTTTGTGGACTTTTGAATTCACGTTTGTTCCGCGATCTTTCGACAAAATGAAGCAGGCTTGATGTCTTCGTTGGCAATCTTCGAGTCTCTTTTGATGCTCTGGCTTCCTCCTCGATTTACATGCTACGGACCTCACATCAGAATACGTCTTCCCTCGAGGTTTCCAACCATCTGTTCACCTCTCCATGTGCGGCCGCTTCAACTTTTCTCGTCGCACTCAAATAGCCTCGAACAAGATGTTGGATCAAGTCGTTGCTTGTTCATCAGTACGTTGTTGTGTTGGTTGTTTTCATTTGGGAAGAGAAAGTCCAACTCTCATCTAGCACCACAACATCAAAGAGAACATATGTGAAATGGAGGCCCGAAGAAGACTCGAAATTGCGTGAAGCTGTGGGATTATATGGACTGCAAAGTTGGACTGCAGTAGCCAAATGTGTTGGGTCGCGTTCTCATCAGATGTGTCGGGTACGATGGTACCAGGCCCTATCGCCAGAAATTTGCACAGACGCTTGGAGCCAGCATGAAGATACAATACTGGAACGCTTGATTATAATGCATAATGTCGGTGCCTGGACGCAAGTATCGAAAGGCCTTGAGGGAAGATCCCCCTATGCCTGTCGGTCCCGATGGGTCAGTTTACAAAGTTCGAGGAAGCGTATTGAATCCAACAGCTTGATCAAATCGACGACCCGTCAAATATCCGCCTCGAAGCAAAAATACGTCAAATGGACTCCTGAAGAAGATGCGGCACTCCGTAAGGCAGTGGAAGTACACGGGTCGCAGAATTGGTTGGCCGTTGCTGCATGCGTTGGTTTATCCCCGGACATCTGTAGAGATCCTTGGACTCCTCACGAAGCCAAGATTTTGGAAAGAAAGGTTGAAGCTTATGGCCTTGGTGCGTGGACCCAAGTCTCGAAAAACCTACGTGAGAGAATCGCTTCTGCTTGTCGAACTCGGTGGCGTGCTTTGCAAAACAGAAAGCGCACGTTGAATGCGCACGGTGTGTTAGACCTAAATCCCTCCAGAAACCGACGCAAATGGAGCGATGAGGATGATACCAAGCTTCGAGAAGCGGTCGAGCTCTACGGTCATCAAAGCTGGCGTGCGATCGCGTCGCATGTTGGAACCTACACACCTATCCTCTGCTGGCTTCGTTGGCACCGAGTGTTGTCTCCAACTATCGCCAAAGGGAGATGGACGACTGAGGAGGATAAGATGTTGCGCGACGCTATTCAGAATTATGGTGAAGGGAATTGTGGAGCCTGATTGCTAGTGAGGTTGGAAGCCGAACAGATGTTGCTTGTAGGAGCCGGTGGTGTTGCGTTCTGTCCCCACGGATTCGAAAAGGACGCTGGACGAATGAAGAGGATGCATTGTTGCGGCAAAGGATCGGTGAATTCGGTGTTGGGGCCTGGGCTCAGATTGCCAAAGCTCTAGAAGGTCGAACGCCAGATCAATGCTTTGTGCGATGGATGCAAACACTTTCACCAAGCATAGCCAAGGGTCCATGGAGCCAAGAAGAGGATTCGTTGTTGGTCTTTTTGGTCGAAAAGCATGGTGTTGGATCATGGGCAGCTGTTTCGAAAGATCTCCATGGACGACCTCGGTATGCATGTCGGCGACGATGGATTTGGCTAACTCGTAAGCATGAAGGGACGAAAATCCTGTGAGCTCTTTCCCAAGTAATTGTTTGTGATGCGGCCAAGAAAGGGTTGGAAGAGAAGTGTGGTAAAAAAATGAACGGCCTTCTCCAGTAAACAGTCGGTGAAGTTTCCGAGTGAATCTTTGATGCCCGGTTTTCCCGATTCATTGTACATAGAAGAGCGCCGAATGTACTGGGCATCCTAAATGTAAATTGTCCTTCCATATGCCTCCTCCCAACATCCCACCAATGCAACCCATTTCAATATACAGTTCATATGCTATCACCACATTGCATCATCCGTAATGTCCAATGTCCTTGCGCTTTCAACACCAGTAACAGCATACCCTCCAAACAGCTCGGAAAAGATACGAGCCAGTGAACATCGAAGAAGTTTATAGTGCGAGAATATTTGGGTCTTAAGCAGCAGGCTCCTCCTCGACTGCCTCTTCCTCAGCTTCGTCAGTCACTTTCTCGCAGAAAGCGCAAGGAGGAGGCGAGATTACGTCGTTGAAGAGGAAAGTCCTGGTGAAGTCGTGTTGTAAAGTTCAGAAGGAAACACGTGCAGCAGTGAATCGGAATAGTTAGGAAGAGAAGTGACAAACAGTTGCAATCCCGAAGATGAAACAAAAAACCATGGTAATATATGCGTACCCGTATATTAGAATCACGAAACCGACAACTTGAAGACCTTTGAAGGTTTCCCAGCCAAGACCCAAACTAATCATCCAGATGAAGATGGTCCTAATGGTACGAAGATATGGTATAGATGAACGTCAGTTTTGGTCTCTCCACAAAGCGATACTGGAATGATAGAGAGTGCCTCTCATGTTACCTGCAGGTATCGATTGTAGACCTCGATGTGGCGCTGATATGCCTCGTCACAGACAGCCCAAACCAGTTGAAGAACGCAATAGAGAAGATGATACCGACACCAGCCCACAAGATTTGCGGGAACCCAAACACCTGCCGGAATCCCTCAGGGACATCAAAGAAGTTCCCCTTCGGTCCCCTGATACCAAACGTATAGTACAGAATGGGCAATCCCAACCCCGTGGTGATAAGCCCAAACAAACCCTCCAACCCAACAGCCTTGATAGGAGCAACGTCGTATTTACACATGATTTTCTCCTCGATAACGAACTGAGCGGCGGTGAATGTCTGCGCGAGGACAACGAGGAGGACACCGACGAAGGAGGATTTGACTGGGTATGCCGTCGTTCCTGATTGACCTTCGACGATACCGCTCATGCCCACAACGGCGACACCCGCAAAGACGGTTATAAGGGCGAACCAACGATAAACCGGGTGCCGCCTGTTGAGGAAAATGACAGACAGAGTGCCGGTGAAGAGAACGACGGAGCCGCGAAGCATTTGGTAGATGGAGGCTGAGACGTGAATGAGACCGACGTTCATGAGGGTGGTGGCGGTCATATCGCAGAGCGTGGGAATCCAGAAGAGGAGATTGCGGTAACCAGTTAAAGGTTTCAAACCGTGGGGCAGTTCCTCGACAACCACTGCAGGGGCCAGAGCTGATCCACCCGGCTGGCTACCTAACAGAGGCGACCGTTCCGTGGGAACGCCCGTAGCAAGTTTCTTCCTCCTTTCATCCATACACATGCCGATGTAGTAGACGACGAGGCAGACAGCCTCACCGACGAACATGTTAAGGGTCTGCCAAACGGGCTGCTCAAAGTAGTGTCGCTTCGAAGGGTCCGGGTCATCGCAGTTGTCCACGCACTGTAAGTCTTGCAGTTTATTAAGGATGGTGTTGATTGTGCCCGTGAAAAGCATACCCAGGACGAGGGCCATCGTCCAGGCTGTTGAAAGAGCTGGTGATGACATTATGGTCCTGGTTATCGGAGGCACTGTGGTGTAGTGTGCGCTGAGGTAGCGTTTCCTCTCCGTTCTCCTCCCGCGGACGAAGGTTCGTCGACGGCTGGAGCAGGTGGCGTTAGTAAACCTCGAGGGTGGCCGAGGTCAGGCGTCCGAGTTTACAGGCCGCTTCCCTTTGGTTCTGGAATGCAAGCGATCAGGAAGCAGGGCGGCGGTTGATGGCAAACGGTCGACTTGCGTTCTTTGGTGAGCTGAAGGCGGGTGGAGTTTTTGGAAGAGTCACTGCCGAAATATCAGATGATCGTTTGCCAGACTGTTAGACACCATGTCACACACACACGGTGCGGCGGGTGCCGTCGAATTTCAAAACAAAACAAAGACTCGACCAACATTGGGAACCGCGTTCCGGTGTCCATGTCGGGATATTTTTCAACGTAATTTGGCCGGTCGTAACTTGGCGAAAAAGGTGGGAGCCGTTGGCGAGGGCCATGGCATGGGACCCGGAGCTACTGAGGAACAACGAGTTCTCGCTCTCACCTCAACTGTAAACGAACAAACAAGATCAGAAGTCGGCAGTGTAGGTCAGGTGTAGGTGGGAATCCGTGATGTATCTCACATTTCGGGGAGGTACACTATCCCAACGCGTTTGGTCTACATTTTCCCGTGAATTCGAGAACCAAATGCCGTTAACAAACCAGAGTCAAGCAGAGTCAATTCCTCAGCCTTTTGCGCCTTTGCGCTTTTATGAAATTCAGAGGTAACCAATGCTCGCAGGTAAATTGCAGTTATGATAAATCTGATAAAACAGGCCGCATGGATGCTAATGATTGCCCGAATCGTTTCTCCTTCAACTCAAGTGTCTCTGAAGTACACGCCAATGCTGGCGACACTGTTCGGCAGTTCTTCCGTCCATATACTGGGCGATAGGGGACCACTTCCCCACCTCATGTTCCGAAATGAAGTTGCGGAGCTTTTGATTTTCCTCTTCGCTCCAACTACCTCGCTTGATACCAGGGGAGAGCACTGAGTTCCATCTGTTGTAGCACTGAACAGACGTATGCCCATCCATGTTTGCAGAAATGACGGACCAGCTTTCAGGACCGGACTCGGCAACAGCATCCAGAAGCTTTCGATGCTCTTTTTTCTCCGTCCATTTACCCCATACTATTCCGGGTGCAAGAGTCAAGAACCATTGCTGTCTGCACTGAAAATCCGTCCGCCCTTCCATTTGAGATGCAACAGCGGTCCAGTTGGTAACTCCTTGTTTTGCGATGAGATTTCGCAACTTTTGATCTTCTTCTCTCGTCCATCTATCCCGCACAATCCCCGGTGCTATAGCCAGGAACCATCGCTTTCGGCACTGGATATCGGTACGCCCTTCCATTTGAACAGCAACAGCGGCCCAGTTTACAAGTCCTTATTTCGCGTCGAGATTCTGCAGCATAAGATCCTCTTCTTTTTTCCAGCTGCCCTTCCTGACGTTTGGTGAAATAGAAAGAACCCATCGGCTGGGGCATTGCACGACAGTCCGCCCGTCCAATCCGTCTGCAACCAAGGACCAGTTTCGAAATTTGGCCACTCTGTCCATGAGTCGTGTGTCTTCCTCCTTCGTCCATTTCCCCTTTTTGACGCCCGGTTGAATGATGCGATTCCAACTTCGTACGCATTGGTGTTCTGTCCTCCCGCCTAGCTTTGATGTGATTCATACCCAGCGTCCTTCCCCAAACTCCTCAACAACAGCCGTCAAAGCGTCGTCTTCAGAAGTGCACCAGGCGCCTTTTGTTATTTGTGGAGACAGTGTATTCTTCCACCGTTTTCGAAGTTGTGTCCCCGAACGAGTCCCCACATGCTCGGAGATCATCTTCCACTTTCCGACACCGTACATTTGAATGTCCTCCAAAAAACTTGCCGTCTTCATCTGATGTCCGCTTCCTGAAAGCTCTCTTCGTGACTTTCGCAAGAACAGGTGAATCAACTTCTCTAGCTCGACAAAACGATCCCGATGCCAATGACGACGAGAACCGGAGCGATGTATGTTTCAGATATAATCCGCCCACGGACAGTCGCAGAGGCAACATGGTTTTCCCGAGTTCGGACAAAGGATTGCACGTGGAGTCGGGAAAGAACGGAAAACGAAGAGGATTTCTACTGCATTTCGATGGCACTGCGGCGAAAATGTGCGAGGTCATGAGCTGAATGTCAATACGGTACTTCCAAGTATTTGAACTTTGAAGTGGATGGGGTGGTGAATCCCTGGTCGGAGTTTGCCTTGTGCTTGTAACACGCAACCCCAAGTCAGCAGGTCTCACCTTCCACAACTCTGAACTTAGCAACAGCTGTGGAAGCGACTATGCCGAATTTATCCCCGCTTTCGATCAAACCCTTCATTGCCTTCGGTGAAATCGCTCGGAAACTTGTCGTCGCCAACCCCCTCCACACTTCAAGAACTTTCCACGGTCCACCCCTTCCCAATTCTGCTTTGATGTCGCCAAGGATATTTCCGTTTCGATCCTTTTCTTCCTCGCCAAAGTTAAGCTTGATTCATGGACGTTCCTTTCGTGGGATTTTTCCGAAACGAGCCCTGCCAAGATTAACGTACGAAGATCGTATCTTTGTTCACGAAGCCCGTCAAGTTGAAAGGACAAAGACGCTTTCGGCTTTCATTGCGGATCATTGGAACGGTTGGTTTTTCGAGCTCGTCACGTTTGGCTGGGGATCAGGTTGAGACCGTCCGGCGGAACAGAAAGTGGACACACGAGGAAGACGAGAAACTGAGTGCAGCTGTTGCATCATGCGGGGTGGGGAAAGGGAACTGGGGTCTAATCGCTGCAGCTGTCGGAACACGCTCCCCGAAGCAAGTCTGGAGTCGATGGTACATGGTCCTTTCGCCCGAAATCAGAAAAGGGAAGTGGACTGCTGACGAAGATACGCAGTTGATTGACGCCATTCGAAGGTACGGAGAAGGGAACTGGACACAGATTGCCAAGGATATCGAAGGGAGGACGCAAAAGCAATGCTCGTACAGGTGGAATTTCGTATTAAATCTTGACAACAAGAAAGGGTGCTGGACCGATGAGGAAGACAAAAGGCTTTCGGAAGCGTTCGCGAAGTATGGCCCCAAATGGACCTTGATCGCCTCAGTATTGAATGGAAGAAATCCAATGCAGTGTCGGAAGCGGTGGCGTCGCACTTTAGATCCTACGTTGAAGAGGGGGAAATGGTCAAAAGATGAGGATGAAGCACTTCGAGAGGCCATTGCAATCCACGGTAAAGAGAATTGGCCTGCGATTTCTGCCGGAGTTCCGGGGAGAAGCGATGCTCAATGCTATGAGCGGTGGTACATGGGCCTTTCACCAGACATCAAGCGAGGGAAGTGGACTCGGAAAGAGGATCAGGAGCTTCGGGATACTAATGCAAAGCATGGCGTCAGTGATTGCCACAAAAATGGACGGTCGAACACCAAATCAGTGCCGTATACGGTGGTATATGTGTATCTCCCCTGACGTTAGAAACGGGAACTGGACTGATGAAGAAGACCGGAATCTGCGGGATGCTGTCGCAAAGTATGGAGTTGGAAAGTGGTCGCTCGTTGCGAACGAAATGTACGGACGTACTTCCATGAGATGTCGGAAAAGGTGGCACTTGAAACTCGCACCCAAGTTAAAACGCGGGGTCTGGACGAAGGAAGAGGATCAGAAACTTCGAGATGCTGTTGCCCGCCATGGTCCTGGAAACTGGACAACAATATCTGCAGACATGGATAGAAGTCCCGATTCATGCAGCCTGAGGTGGACTCGAACACTCTCGTCTGATTTCGTTCGAAAAAGGTGGACTGCAGACGAAGATGCAATGCTTCGTGATGCTGTGGAAAAACATGGGGTTGGGAACTGGTCGTTGATTGCCCCGGAGGTTTCTGGGCGAGCTCCGCATCAGTGTCTTAATAGGTGGAATTATTTGCTGAAGCAGGGTCGGGTGTCCGCATCTGCACACTAGACATTTCGTGATCTTGGATGTTTCTCGTTTTCTCCTTCTTGGATCTGGACATTCTTTTCTGTATTTAGCCGGTTGAAGGTTCTTTTCTACGGTAAGATTCATGGCCTCCCTCGTCCTTTTTCTTAGTTGCCTATATAAAACATAGCTTCCGCACACCGCATTTGAAGGAAATCAGATCGAATTTGGTCGACATAAATTTCGTCATCATCTCAAAACTGCTTAGTTTGATACATCCAACGATATTTGTCTTTGCCAAAGCGCCATAAAAGAACTCGCGAAAATGGTGAAGGTCTTTATGTCGCTGCACCACACAACGTATGAATTGATATGAAAACCTGGAAAAACGAAATTTTTCTGAAGAGCATGCCAACGATGACGACACTGGGTCGCAATCCTCCCGTCCATAAACTGGGCAATAACGGACCAATTGCCTACCCCATGTTCTGCAGTAGCATTTCGGAGCTTCTGGTCCTCCTCTTCACCCCGCATAATCCCGGGTGCTATAGTCAGGAACCATCGCTTTCGGCATTGAATGTCGGTACGCCCTTCTATTTGAACCGAGACAGCAGCCCAGTTCGCGATCCCATGTTTTGCGACAAGATCCTGAAGCTTCCGATCTTCCTCTTTTTTCCATCTTCCCTTCCTAACGTCGGGAGAAAGAGCATAAAGCCATCTGTGTCGACATTGGTCGGCAGTCCGCCCCTCGATATCGGCCGCAATTTTCGACCATTTTCCACCGCCGGCGTTGGCCACTCTCTCCATGAGTTGCGTGTCTTCTTCTTTGGTCCACTTCCCTTTTTTGACACCACCCGGTTGAATGGTACGCTTCCATCGTTGTGCACATTGAAGGCGCGTCCTGCCGCCCAGCTTTGATGCAATATGTGCCCAGCGTCCTTCTCCAAACTCCTCGACAGCAGCTGCCAAAGCAACATCTTCAGAAGCACTCCACGTCCCGTTTTTGATTTCTGGGGACAAGGTATTGTGCCAGCGTTCTCGAACGTCAGGGCCCGAACGAGTTCCAATATTTTCGGATATATTCTTCCACTTTCCCAAACCGTATAGTTGAATGCCTTCCAAAAGCTTCGCATCTTCCTCTGATGTCCAGTTCCTGAAAGCTCTCTTCGACGATTTCGGAACACGGGGTACACGTTCAGCGTTATTACGGCGTTCTGGGGGCGAAGACGACGAGAAGCGGCGCGATTGATAATTAAGAAGATTCCGAGGCCCGAACAGCGGTCGGAGAGGCATCATCGTAAGCTCGGACGAAGTACTACGCATGGAGCCAAGGGCGACGGTGTGTGCAAGCGCCGCAGGCGTCTGAAGAAAACTTCGACGGTATGACGATATCGCTGTGGGGAACATCCGCGAGTTCATGAATTGAATGCCGGGTTCTTCGAAGTCCTCAATAAGTAGAGGGGTTGTCGGAGTTGAATACCCAAAACTGAACAAACCGATAAACCATGCTGGCGAGGGTGTTCGTGATACTGCACCCAAAGTGACACCGATGTGATTGTGAAGAAGCTTGAACCCAGAGCGAGTCTCAGTCTGAGCGTTGACCGTTCTCAAGTATTAAACTAATAGCCCTGAGGAGAAAGGAGCAACGATGTGTTTTCGCTCGATATCTGTGAGACCGTTCGTTGCATTGGTCGAAACGAGTCGGAAAATCGTCATCACCAACCCCCTACACACATCAAGGATTTCAAATGGCCGTGCCCATCTCAACCACTTCAACTTCGCTTCGGTGTCTGCGAGGGTGTTTCCGCTTCGATCCTTCTCGCCCTCGAAGAAACTGGATTCGATCCATGGACAATCGTTCGCTGGGCTTGTGTCGAAACGAGCCCTTCCAAAGTCAAAGGACGGAGACTGTAGCTTTGTTCGAGAAGCTGGCTATGTTGGGAGGACGACGACGATTTCGAATTTTGTGGCAGATCGTTCGGACTCCCCTTATCTCAATCGTTGGTACAGCTCGTCGCGTTCCGCTTCGGCTCAAACTGAGATCGCTCGTCGAAAGAAGAAGTGGACACGTGAGGAAGACGAGAAACTGAGAGAAGCCGTCGGTACTTACGGTGGAGGAAAGGGGAGTTGGGGTCGTATCGCTGCAGCCGTCGGAACACGCACCCTGCTGCAGGCCTGGAATCGATGGTTCAGAGTCCTATCTTCCAAAAGCAAAGAAGCGAAGTGGACTCCCAACGAGGATACGAAGTTGATGGATGCTGTCCAAAAGTATGGTGAAGGGAATTGGGCTCAAATGGCCAAGGATCTCGAAGGAAGGACACATTCGCAATGCTCGTACAGATGGACTTTCGTGTTAAGCCCTCTCAACAAGAAAGGGCAATGGACCGATGAGGAAGATAAACAGCTTGCTGCGGCGTTCGCAAAGCACGGTGCAGAATGGAGCTTGATTGCTTCCGAAGTGAAAGGGAGAAATGCAATGATGTGTCGGCAAAGGTGGAATCGCACGCTAAATCCTCCGTTGAAATCGGGAAATTGGACGCAGGACGAGGATAAGGCCCTTCGTAAGGCCATTGAAACCCATGGAGGCGATTGGCAGGCGATTGCTGCTGGAGTCTCGGGAAGAAGCCAAGCACAGTGCTACGTCCGGTGGCATTCAAGCCTTTCACCAGATATCAAGCGAGGGAAATGGTCTCATAATGAGGATCAGAAGCTTCGGGGGGCTGTTGCAAAGCATGGGGTTGGAAACTGGTTGTCGATCGCGGCAGAAATGAATGGCCGCACAGGACGGCAGTGTCGTGTTCGGTGGCATGAGTCTATTTCCCCCGACATCAAAAACGGAAGCTGGACTGCTGACGAAGATCAGAACCTTCGAAATGCTGTCACAAGGCATGGAGTTGGGAAGTGGTCTGTCGTTGCCAAGGAAATGTCTGGGCGAACCCCCTTCAAATGTCGTGAAAGGTGGCATCTGGCACTCTCACCCAACATAAAGCGAGGGATGTGGGCAAACGAAGAGGATATGAAACTTCGGGATGCTGTCGCAAAGCATGGAGTCGGGAAGTGGTGTGTCATTGCTAACGAGATGTCAGGGCGGACCCGCTTACAATGCCGCAAAAGGTGGTTTTCGGCACTCGCATCCAACGTAAAACGAGGAATATGGACGAAGGAAGAGGATCAGAAGCTTCGGGATGCTGTTGCTCGACATGGACTTGGAAGCTGGACAGCAATCTGTGCAGACATGGATGGAAGAAGTCGACATTCATGCAGAATCAGGTGGATTCAAACACTCTCGCCCAATATCGTTCGGAAAAGGTGGAGCGCAGAAGAAGATGTGATGCTTCGCGAGGCTGTAGGAAGACGTGGGGCCGGGAACTGGTCGTTGATTGCGCCAGAGGTTTCTGGCCGAGCTCCACACCAATGCTTTAATAGGTGGAGGTACCTGCTGAAGCTGGGTCGGGTGTCTGCATAAGAGTTTTCTGGGACTTTGATGTTTTTGTCTTTTCTCCTTACCTTGAACACTCGGACATGCCCGTGTTTTACATTCATGTAGTTCGAACTGTACCTTAATTGCTGCTTTCTCGCCTGTTCCCCAGCCACTTCAATTCAAGAAGAAAGGAGATTCAAATATGAAACATGTTACCATAAATCACATGCGGCTTTTGAAGGAAAATGGGTTGGGAATGCAATTCGCCACACTATCTTTCTCGTTTCTTCACCCAACTCTGATAATTATTCCCCCAATAGAACCCGTTGGATGCAATCGGAGGAGGAATGAAAAGGTGGAAAGTTTTTTTCGGTGCACCAGGCAACACGCTTTATTGTGATGTTTTCTAAGATTCAATATGAGGTTTGCGATCTGAAAATCGCGCTCAACGAAAAGTATGAAAAAGCGAAAAACATTGAAGAACGACTTGGTTTTGGCGGACAACACAGCCCGCAACATTGAAGGAAAAGGGCAGCCTCTACGCTAGTTACAATGGGGAATCAATGGCGAAGGCATCGTCTGTATCAGAAGGACTGGTGCCAACAACTTGGTATCTTGCAGCCGAACTAGAATTCGTCCGCTTCAAAGGAGCCATAAACTTCGAAGTGTCCAGACTTGGCATTGGCAATCCAAGTCGATTGTTTTTTGTCAAAGCGGACAAAGGCGGTTGTGGAGAGATGCGAATGTCTGATTGACCCAGCTCCATCTTACCGCCCTCGTTGAATCCACCTCCCACCCCACCCGTCCGGTTTCCAAACGCTGTTGGTGGTTTCACGAGCGGGTCTGCTGATGTTGGCGTTGACAACCCCATCGAACTGTGAAAAGCGATAGCCTGTGCCACATTCTCCTTCAACTCGTCGTCGTCGTCATCATCATCGTCGTCCATAGCACTTCGAAGCGGCCCCTCCTCTGACCTGCTCAACCTTCTCATCGCCACCGATTCTAAAACCGGGGTATTCTGGTTCGATCTTTTTGCCATATTCTTGGTCATCAATTTCGTGAGTCTAAAGTTGTACTCAAACAATAAGGCGACACCCCCAACGATAACCAAGAATCCCATGAAGATGCAAGCAACGGCGATTCCCGACGCAAGGTGGAACCCCTGGAAGAGAACGGCTGACGAGACTAGCGTCGCCGTGGTGAAGAAGACGTAGTAGACGGGCGTCACGATTGCGGTTGAGAATAGGTTGAGTGCCTTGTTGAGGTAGTTGATTTGCATTGTGACCGTGAGGACGACGAATCCGAAAAGGGGGTAAATGGGCCATTGCAGGAATTGGTTGTCCTCCTCCCAGTGCGCGAATGTGTAGACGAGGGAGGATCCGAAACCTAAGTCAAGGAATTTTTCCGGAAGGGAGGAGATTTGTTGGGAAGGGGTAAAATTCGAAAAGATAAGAACATGAGGACGCTCTAGTTCGTCTACAGATCAACAAGCACAAAGATAATCCATAGACCTAAACATTCCAAACACAGTACCTTCACAACTGAGAACCAAAAAGGACCCGACGAGCGAACAGATGGAAATATAGACGATGGGATGCTTGTCGCCGTATTTGGGTGCCACGTAGTTGATTAAATATAATACGGTACCAAACACAATCGTGGCATAAACCAGGAAGCCTATATAGTCCGACAACAATGTATGGTGAGGGAAGGTTTTTGGGTTTTCCGTCATACACAGAATATGAGGATGGAATAACGCTTACCAGGTGCCGTGACATATGACATGAACTGTGTGATGTTCTCCGTGGAGCTGTTTTGAGGAGCATTCAAAACAATGATAATCGCACCAAGCAAACATTGCGCGCATCCCACTTTTCCGGAGAAATTCAATCGCTCTTTGAGGAAAATGGACGACAAAATTGCACTGAATTCAGATACATTGAGGTGCAGATGAAGCAAACAACAAAGAAAAATGGAGTTAGTTGCAAGTGGCGCGTGGTATGCAAATATCCCGAGAACACAAGGAGCCGCTTCACGAAAGGACATACCTAATCACGACACTAAGAGCGCCGAGCGGGGTGACGAGGATTGCGGGAGAAAATGCGTACGCGCCAAAATTGGCAACTTCACCAACGCCCACTAAAAACCAAAATACAATTCGTTACTTCATTCCTTCTATCCATAAGATGGGTTTAGGGGGCCGATCAAGATTCCGGGGAATTCGCGACGCGATTTGAGATGGAGGCGAGGGAGGTGTGTTTCTCGAGACATTACGTCTGCTCGGGGCTACTTACTCAATATCATCCCCGCCCACCACATTCCACTTTTCAAATACGCGTGCCCCTTCCCGGCCTCATGACCCAGCGCGTTGGTATCCAGCAAACCCTTCTTCTTGAAAATAAAACTCGACCCGATGAAGAACCCCGACATCAGCGCCAACGTGATCCCCACCGACTTATGCCATTCTGGTGCGGTAGTTTCCAGTCCCGCCTCCGCTAACCTCCGATGCAGCCACATTATGAGGATATATTTCTAAGGACGCGATGGTTGATGATGGATTGACCGTGACTATTGAGGTCGTTAAGCGTTCCAGCGTGATAGTATTCGTAGCTGTGTGCGTTCAAGTTCATATGACGCGTATATTCGTGTATAACGCCTCGAAAAAACAAGAACGCGTCTCCTTTCGTCTTTTCCGAATTGGGTTTTCTTCAGAAGGTTCTATGGTGATATAATGTCATCGTTGCCTTGTTTTGTGTGCGGTTCATGCTTCAACTGTAATCATAATGTGTGCCGGGCAAATGGATTGGAGGGAAACGAAATTTGCCCAATCAGGTGACTATTCTGCAGTTGATTTTGAGGTTTCTGGGATAAATGCAGATTCATAAGTGGTGTGATTCAGTTGGTGACTGCGACTGCCGAGGAGTATCTCACTGTCTCACATTGGACGCGTAAAGAGGATCTGTCCGCCGAGTGAGGATCAAACTAGCGATTTGAAAATATTGCGATAGAAATGCGACTTGAGTGAACACAGCTTCTGCTTTTCATGAAGCGTCATCCTCATCCTCTAAATGGGGAGGGGTATGTATTGTGTTGCTGATCAGCTTGGAGGTTGTCTTGGCAGGATATCGATGCGTAAAGTTGAACGCGTTTTTGTTCTTAGCGGGGTTTGAACCACCCACACATCGTGTTACTGTTACGCGGGGGCAGTAGGATACCTTTGAAACCTCCTTCATAACAACACCTTCAGCGAGTCCAGCAGTCCGTTCCGCAAACTCAAAGCGATGCACTGAGCACTCTTCGCACACGGGGGAGCACCACCGCGCTCACCGCTCCTTCAGTACCCGTCCTCTCTTTCTCTTCTCGTGTCTCGCAGCAACTCATCGAAGCCCGCCATCATTCCGTTTAGCATTCAGTTCCCACAAGCTCAGCTTTCCACACGAAAGGAGTCGTTCCAAACGACCCCGCTTCTTCCCCTCTCACCTTCAGCAACTTCATTTTTGCGGTCTCATTACGTAACGGGCATCAAATCGTCGCTGTTCTCTCCGTCTCGACTGAATTCGTCATATAGTTCCTTCGTTCAAGACGTTGCCGAAACGCCGTTTGTCTCGAAACGGACATATAAGAAATGGGCAGATATGGATGTCCACACATTCGACGAGGCGGTGAAAATATATGGGACGGGAAGCTGGCAGGCGGTCGCAAAACATATCGGCACACGCACGTCAGAGCAAGCACTTGCGCGCTGGCGCTCTGTAGCTAAGAAAGGGAAGTGGACGGCAGACGAAGACTTAAGGCTGATTTCGTAAGTTGACACGTATGGGGAAATTACATGGACGCGGATTTCCAAGGAGATGGAGGGCAGGACCGCAGAATCGTGCCGTAGACGGTGGAAATTTACACTGAAATCTGTTGAGGGAAAGGTGAAGTGGACTAAACGGGAGGATAGTGAACTGGCGGAAGCTGTGGCAGTATTTGGCGGGAAGTGGACCTTGATTGCCGAAACGATGAGGGGAAGGAATCTGTTTCAGTGAAGGAATCGGTAGTATCAGGTACTGAATCCTGCACTCAGTAAGGGAAAATGGACTGAAGACGAAGATGTAAGGCTCCAGGACCCGGTTGCCAAACATGGGATAGGGAATTGGTCAGCAATAGCTGCTGAGATGGAAGGAAGGACAGACAAGCAATGTTTGGCACATTGGACGCTGAATCCTAAGTTTCACCTGATAGAAGACGGGGAAGATGGCAAGCTTCTTGCAGCTATCTCAAATCATGGCATTGGAAATTGGTCCGCCATCACGTCGGAGATGTCAGGTCGGAACTACTACCAGGGCTCGCAACGCTGGAACCAGACATTGTCGCCCGACATCAAGCGGGGAAAGTGGACGCAAGAGGAAGATCAGAAACTTCGAAGCTTGGTAGCTAAACACCGTGTGGTCAATTGGTCCGTGATTGCTGCGGACATGGATGGACTAACTCGTGGACAGTGCCTACAGAGGTGGTTCTGGGTACTGAACTCGGAAAAGAGAATGGTGAGATGGACTGAGGACGAATTGGAGAAACTTGAAAATGCCGTCAGGAAATACGGTGTGGGAAAGTGGACATTGATAGCGAGAGACGTTGAAGGGCGGACCAACAAGCAGTGTTGTGATAAATGGAGGGATCTATCACGTGGGTAACTTATAGTGGATGTAGATAAGTAGAGCGATCATCCCTGTAAATCAACTTTCGTCTTATTAACTCATCCGCCCTTCAATGTGACTTTGACTTTGACTTCGTATCTTTCGCTTTTCCGCCGTTTCTTCCTGGTTCACAAGCACCTTCAGGAACGTAGATCCCCGCTGATTGTTAGAATGCGCTTTTTGAATACCTGCAATGTGTACAATGCCTTTCATCAATATCCTCACTTTGCCTTCTCTGGTGTTGCTACAATCGAAATTCACGAACCATTTCGGCAGTTTCTGTCAAGATTGCTGGGTTCCGCGTTTATTTCACAGATCTCCACATCGTCCAGAACCTCGACTAATGAGCCGTGAGTTTCTTTCAGTCGTATACTTCGTTCCTTTTGTGAACGGTTCGGCACTGTGACATGTCATGTCAATCATGTCAACTTTTCTAACGCCAAGCTCCATTTCCCCACAATTCTACTGATTGCCTCTTCACTAAGTTTTCATCATTCTAGAATGTAAATCTTCCATTCACACTCTTGCTCGTTTGGTGGAGAGACTGCCAGTCGCATTGTTCGCACAGTAAAGAAAACTACTCATGTGTACTTTTTACCACCCACTTCCCACCTTTTTGGATTTTCTCCGTGATTGATACGAACAGTGATGGGATCAAGAATGAACGTGGCATAACATTATAGTATTTACTCCGCAAAATCATAATCATTCACATATCCCGATTCTCTTCTCTCCTCATCCCTGACCCCCTATCACTCTCTCCCCCCCCAAAAAAACCAAAACTCGTCGTTCGTGCTCCTAAACCCCAACATACAACAAATCATTAACC